>MU891499.1:0-24545 GCA_036418205.1 Ostertagia ostertagi
GATAAACGTAAACGAGCATAAGTGAGCGTAAACGCTGGAGCCCTGGGTGAGTTTTGAAATTTATGTTTCTTATGTTTCTCGGTGGAGTCCTGACGGAATGTCGGAACCGCTAGAGAGGATAAGGCGCTTGGTGGATTAGAACGTAAGTCTCAACCTTGAACCGCATTTAGGCCTCAGAAGACGACGATTTTGTCGAAACGTTAGGCCGAACTAATAAATGTTCCACCTATAAACCTCGTACGGCACAAACAACTAACACAAATAAGAATAAGAACACTTACAGTATTGAAGATAATGATAAACAAGGTATTGTAGAGTGGAAGAAATTCCTTCAAATGTTGCGCGTAGTTTCATGATTACCACTTGTATTCATTAAATTTATACACTCAGAAAAAAGTGCTACGATATTATGTCCAACCCAATACTAGGCTGTCAAATAACATATGGCAATTTTATGGCCTTACATAGGCTCAAGTTTTGGCAGCACATTTACTCACGAGTGTTGTAGTTCGGTACACATCGAGGGCTCTTTTTTCATCAGTATTTTACAGCATATCTGCTTTGACCCTTTGGCGACAACGGCACCCGCTGGTGGGTGCCACTATGACCGTTGCTGGCACCCAATATTGGGTATCACCTGTATCACCTGTCGTCCCGTTGATCATCGAATTGCTCGAGCGGGCGCCAGCAACGTCTCCATTCGTCCCTGTCGCGTGCAAGAGTTGTCCAGTGGATCCTCCTCGCTCGAGGGACACGAAGTCCTTCATTCCTTTCGTTCAGAGCTTTCGTGAAGAAGTCTGACCATCGGGCCGGCGGTCGTCCAGGTGTTCGTTTGACGTCCCGAGGGATCCAGTCGGTAACCGCTCTGGTCCAACGGTCATCGCAAAATCGCATGACGTGTCCGGCCCACCTTATCTTCGATTCCTTGGCGAAAACGGCAGCGTCCCTGATCTTCGATCGTTGGCGTCCGGATTCCCCTCTGCACTTGCGTGTATAGGGTTACTCCTAGCATCGTCCTCTCGACAGCGCGTTGGATAACGCTGACCGCATGCTCGTCCTGCCTGCGCAGAGTCCAAGTCTCTGAGGCGTAGGTTAGGGCAGGAAGGACAGCGGAATCGAAGAGGTGGGCACGGAGCCGGATGTTCTTCGTCTTCTTCACTACTCCCTCGATGTTCTTGTACGCTCCCCAAGCCGCTCGTTTCCTCCTGCTCAGCTCTGGAGCTAGATCGTTCATCATATTGATTTCCCGACCTAGGTACACGTAGCTGGAGCATTCGGTCACTGATTGGGACTAAGCTTTTTGTATGAGATACAGAAAGCAGAGATGCTGTGATAGTGCGCACCATGTGAAGCGCAATCCCAGAGGCCACTAAAACAAAACCAGAACAGCCAAGCCTCAGCGGTGACAGATGGTCTGCTGAGAATTCTTGCCAAAGGCGTCAGCGCCAAGAAGGAGTCGTTTCCGTAACCACAGATTTGAAATTTTTTGTTTGTGCAGTGATTGTGGAATGGTGCTATTCAGTTCGCTGGAAGCAGTTTTCTCTCAGAACCTTAACTAGTCGAAATTTGGATGGCACACTTTCATCCTTACTCTCTAGCACTTATTACAGAGAAACTTCTGACTAATGTCCTGTTGTTTTTACCAGCGCATTGTAACTTTTTATCACTTCCATTAAACACAAAGATGAATATTCGTAAACTTCTCGCTATCAGGACACTACATCATATGTCCAAAAATGATGGTGCTGGGATTGAACAGTGTATAAAGTGACACCAAAGGCGAAGAAGGCTTACTCTCAGTGATGTGGTCTACGTGAGCAACGGCACACTGAGAAGATTGCATAAATCCCTCTCATATGCTTTTCCCAAGAAATCATCTTTTTGACATCCGGCTGTAAATCCCGGCTACGCCTACATGGGATATTTTCAGCTGTTGCCGCAGCCTACTGCGGCCCTGATAGGAGAAGTGATAGTTAGCCGTTTCTGAACAAACGAGTCTTCTATTCGTACTAGTTCTTCTTAACTAGCTCTATGATTAGATGGGCAACCAAACGCAGGTTCGCTGCATCTAGGCACTGGACGTGATTTTTTGAATAGTTCGCTTTATTTTATCTGGGCAGTGAAGGCAGTAACAAGGCCAACTCTTTGATTGCCCATCGCAGCGCTGAGCAGCACCATCGAGTATTCAACGCAAAAGGCGAATGCATCCACCAGACCTCAATAGTTTCATCGGCAGAGGTATAAATTACATTATTCACTGTGCAGTCCTAACAATATTAGGTGAGCTCTAGGCGAATATAGCAGGGCAGACAGCAGGAGGCGGATATACGGAAGAGCAAGAGCAATAATAATTTCAAGTATGAAGTAAACCGTAACAAGCTCACAGCTGAGGAAAGGCTCGGACGGAAAGAAGAAGAAAAGGAAGCAGTTACGGAAGGGATAAGTAGCAATGAACTGACGTAGCGTTCCAAAATGGTGAAGCTAGTAGAATGAATGAATTAGTAGAAGAACAAGTTGGTCTGGGTGGGGTGGCATGAGAGTCAGAATGGGAACGAACAAAAGTGAATAGAGAGCCACAGTGAGCCCTGGACCCGCTTCCTCATGTCCATTGTACCAAGTTTCAAGCTCACGTTCTAGTAATTTCGACCCGCTGACAGGTTTTTGTTGCTTATTTATGATGTTTTCGGTGTAGGGATCTGAGAGAGCGCTGACTTGTTGTCCGCTTCACGGTGACGTGGCATGTGCGGCTCCCAATAATATTACCAGAGAGTCCCCCGAGAGTAACTAGGTAGCGATTCGATGAACATCAAAGTGGTGCCTTTGTGTCAAGCTCAATTGGAACTTGTCGTTTTCTAAGCAACGAAGTTCATTTTCTACCCTGGTCACCTTCAAGTTTCTGGAGCAACTTCTTGAACCGTAAAGTTGAGAAGGAAGGATGAGTAATTGACAGTAATTCGGGTAGGATGACAGTAACGAATGAAGCAATCAGTTTACGACCAATACCTTTTTAGGGAGCACTACGCATTTCATTCCATTCAAAATCGTAGTGTCATTTCGTGCGATTGGTCTTATTATGTGATTTCGCCTATATAATAACTGACGTGGCTATTTGAGTTCTTGTACAAGTCAATATTCATTCTCACAGCCCAATACCACTTTGTACGCGAGTTTTCGGTTCCTCAAGAAATGAGCGTATTGGTTGCCGTGGGAAGCGTAGAACCTGGTATGTATTTGATCTCGCGATCGTACACATGTAAAAGGCGCCACTTACCACTACACCATTTCTGTCCCTGTAACGAGTAGAGGATTACAGTATCCACACCGCCATCTGATGCCGCCACCAATGAATTTGGAATACAACTACCCCTTAACCCTTTGGCGACAATGGCACCCACCGGTGGGTGCCACTATGACCGTCGCGTGGGACAATGGCACCCAATGGTGGGTGCCACCCTAAAATTTTCTTCTTACCCATTCAAAACATTTTCAACATATCAGTAATTATAAGCAAGCTCTTATGTTTAGCATATTTTGCAGAAATTGTTGTTACTAGCTAATTTATATGAAATTTTAGGATGTGGCACTTCGCTCGGCGATGTATTAACTAGTGTTTTACATTATTAAGCTTAAGGTGAATTACAGATCAGGACCTCTACGTCATTTCTCCTTAAGACACAAGGAGGAGTTTGAACTATATCAAAAATTCTACTGTACATTTGGAACTTTTCCAACCCGAATCCTCTTGCATCTGAACTAGCTCTTTCCAAAACTTTCACTTCTAATTCAACAGAGACTTTTGATCAGAAAAACTGCTTTGGGACAATTTTGCCTCATTTTGTGCGAGAGTTGGGCGCACCAAAAAGGGGCGTGGTCCCAGGAGCACGCTATGTGCAAATCCGCATTGTCTTCAAAGGGTTAAGAATGCAAATACCCACTTAACTTGAAAGGATAAAGCTGTTAGGTGGCAGGATTACACGAGCAAATGACATGAAGAATCAAAATCTGTCTTGTTTCAGAGCTAGATATTTAGTCATAGCTCGATGGGGAGCATTGCTGCTCACGTTGGTCCTGTCTTGCGATCATCTGCTATTCCAGCTGCCACTATTAACCAACGTTTCCTACGCAAGCAAAGGCGGCAGGTCCCTAATGAAGCTTATGAAAAAAAACGTTTGTTCAAACATAAATGCAGCCAGTATTCTCTGTAACTGAATAATGCGAATAGGCTATTATATCCAGTCAATGTAGCTGAGTAAGCATAGAAGCTAAAAAGTAATGATAATTTAACAAGTACAGGGTGGCTAATAAGTATTGGCGCATGGCTTGTTGACTATATTCTAAAAAGAGAAACTATTACATCTTCAAAAGTTTATTTTTATATACAATAGAACATAGCGATACACTGCTGAAGAAGGTGCTCGAAATGGCCTCCTTCGGCTAGCGATACAGGCTTCAAGTCTCTTCTCAACTGACATCACTGTGGGCCGCAAGTAGCTTTTCGTCGAGCTCCTTCCACGCCTTCCTCCTAGGAAGCCTTCAGGGAGTCCAAACTTCCTTATGTTGCCTAGAAGGCATCTTCTGCTGCAGGAATCCAGACCGCAACATATTCGGTTCAATCTCAGGGTGAAGTTAAGACGGCCCGACATAATTGTGACTGGTAACCCTGAATGACGGCCAACGACTCCAACGTAGACGTTTGCGACATGTGGCAGGCCGCTCCATGTCTTGCTGAAGAAATGCGTGACGTTCGTTAAAGCAATAGCCCGTGCTCGAGAAGAGCAAGGCATACGCTAGAGAAGTAATTCCCGTGCCTGGAGGTTGTATGTGGGTAGCTGCACACATTGCAGCAACTTCCCACCTTGAAGTAACCCACCCGTTAAGGCCCCGGGGCGTTCGGTTTCAATCCAGGGCCGCCTGGTCAATCCAGGACCGCCCACCTCCGGAAGTGGTGCGTGGCTGGCATAACGTGTGAAATCAGCTAGGTTGATTGCCGTATCAACCGATAGAACGACTGATATCTTCAGAAAACTTGTTTGTACGTGCCTCTTCCCCAAGCCAGCCTCCTTCACTGCTAGTGGGAAAGAGGGTTTTGTTAACGGCCTTGTCGACGGTTTTTCTCAGTTTTTTCTCCACTGTCGTTCCACTTCGCATCTCTATACTCAGTTTCAATCGCCATAATACCCCCTTATTGAGCCCGACTTTTGCCTTTAATTAAATCCGCGGAAGGACATACAACGTACAAATTTTTCGTAGAAGATCTGAGCGTCACGACAGGATTAATCCACAAAGGCAACCGGTGTCTTGGTGTCGGAAGTAATTCCTTCTGAAACCTCGATAGATTCTGGAAATCGGGCGAATCGGTCGTTCTGTGAACACGACGTCGAGCAGAACATCTGCAAGCCAGATCCAATAGTTGCCTGTTGTTTTGGGAAATGTGCGCCATTTTCACTGTGAAAATCTCTTCGCGCATCACGATTGATGTCAGTTTCTTGCGGCCCACGGTGATGACAGTTGAGAAGAGACTTAAAGGCCGCATCGTGTCGAAGGAGGCCATTTCTAGCAACTTTTCTAGTAAGGCATTGTTATGTTCTATTGTATATAAAAATATACAATGGAGCATTCTAAAGATGTAATAGTTTCTCTTTGTAAAAATATGGTCTATAAACCGTGCGAGCCAATATTTAGTAGCCAACCTTGATTGCGGGTTGAGTGAGAATGTCGCCTTTTGCGTAAGAACAAACAACTGAAAAACGGCGCCGGTTTCGAAAGTGCACGTCGGTTAGCAATTTTCAGGGAATCAGAAGTTACCGTTAAAATCGGAACTTGAAGGGATGCCTCTCTATTAAGAAGAAACCTTACTAAAATTTGGCTTCGGAGGGGGCATGATTTGCAAAAACTGTTTAAGGATTAGTAGATCGAAAATTTGCGATTCGACTCGAAAAGTCACGCAGCCCTTCACAGGAAATGACATTCCGTCAAAGTACATGAGCTTCATAGTCACAAAAACAGCACATCAGAGCAGGATATGACCGCAAATGAAGAAGCGAGTGCCGTCGTCAATTAGATGCATACTCATTTTTCAGCTGCGTAAATATTTGTCGCATGGGTCGGACCCTTATGAGTAAGCGCCTCTGAAGCTCTGAGGAGGAACATTTGCCGGCTATCCAACAGCAAATATTCCGACGAGTTCGACACACGTCGCACTTTATCTACTCAACTTCGTTCATTGAATTTAGGATTAGTTAATGCAAAGATTTTTACACTAGACCTAAGAAGAATGGACATAAGCCTAAACTCAATTAATTAATGCAGTCTTAATGTCTGCCATACTCGGAACCCTGCTATGGTGGCAACTTACCAAGGCAGTATATAGCGGAAAATTTTACGATTGATGCGTGGGCAGGTCCCTAAATGCGATTACACTCTTGGGCTTTACGCTGGTACACGCGCACGGCCTTTCGAAACATATCTCAGCCGGTCGCAGAAGCTCCCGCTTCACTTCTTTTGAACTTTTCGCGCGTACTGCTGGGGCCTTGCACGAGAATTGTTTTGCATTCCAGTCCTTCTTCAGCCGATTGCAGGTGTCTCCTTTGCGCGCAGTAGGAAGTCTCGTTTTTGTGGCCTTTTCAGAATTGGACTCGTTACATATGCATTTGTGCTAATAACATAAATGACAAGTATAAGTATCGGCGCAGATGACATCATGTCCTACCAAGTGCCTACGCACAACTTGACATACATACATATGTCACTTTTCTTTAAGCCTTCAAGCATTCTAGGCATTTCTAGGCATTATGAGATTATAAAAGCGAAAGGAGCAATACTTTTGTTAAAACAAGCAGATGTAAGGGATTATACTCTGAATCCACTCGAAGTCAAGCATCGACGCGCAGCTTCACTTGATAAATTAGGGGTCATCTTACCAGCTGGTGAAAGAAGATTCTTGATCACAGAGTTGAGACGTTTTAGCACTTTGGATTATTGTCAAAAGTCTTCAAATAACCGCAGTAAGGTGGGTTGTGCTGCGTGTGTAACCCCTCACTCTTGTACTAAAAGTTAGCGCGCAATATTTCAGTCGATTAATGAATGGGTAATGACTTCCAACTGCTAAGATCATTTCTCGTTTCTGTTGAAGGAAGCTGATGATGATTACCAAAGTTGCCGAAACTGTGTCGTGGGGAGATTTTTAGTGGATCGGCTAGGAGGAATGTTCTCCTTCAAAGTCCAGACTTTGATTAAAGGACGAATTCACGATGAAAAAGCAACCCATTTCAAACTAACCTAGGGATGGTGAGTGGTACACGAAAGAAGGAAGAACCATGAGAAACGGCCCAGAACCCGAGAAATGGGACCCCTTCCTTGCCCGTTGATTCGAGCATTGATGCGACTCTCATCGCTGTGCCCTCTTCAACACTACGCTCTCTCAGCTATCTAATCACTCGCCACGTATTGAACTACGGCGTGATCAGATGATCGGTGGGCGGAGATCGCCGGACCCGCCAGCTTTGAGGCATGATAGGTCGCCGAGGTCAAATTTTTCCATGCGAATTGCGCGTCAGTTCGCACCCTCAGGAGGTCCGTGGGTCCCTCAACTAGGTCAGTTTCCCTTTCTTCGACCTTCATTCTAATCGTGAATTCCTCCTTTAAGAAGCAAGATGTTGAACCCGAAAGATTAGCCTGATAGAGCTTTTGGAGAAGCCTGAGGAAGTAATTTAACACATTCACGCCGATGGCCGCCCATATGGGCTGCCAACAACATGCGCTCCTGGGACGATGGCAGCCCATATGGGCTGCCAACTGATAATCGCTTGCCAGGCGCTAGGAATGGACAGATAGGTGGGCAAACCTCGTAATCGAGTGTAAAATGCTTTTAAAATTCCTTCACGGGGAAAGTGAATAAATGCTCTCTTTTCGTAACCACTATTTGTCGTTCTGATCGAAATCCTACTGTTATATGTTTAGATAATCTTTACGCATTGGACATTGCAGAAATTATTTTGTGACATTCATGTTTTTGTTCATTTACAAAACAAAATCTGCGGTTATGTGGTGAGGCGGCGGCGCCCACAAAATCGCGTCCGTCCACGCGACCCGAAAAGTGGAAAAGGGGCGTCGTCGTGAATGTGTTAAGGATAGTCATCCAGATTGAATGAGCCTATTGGACCATTTTTCTACATACTTTGAAGAACTGGATGCAGGCTTCTACTCACCCAGAAAAGTCTGGTGCTGCCCAAACGCCTTAAGAAGAAGAGGTTTATGAGCAATACACGAGTTCCAATTCACGTGTGCTTGAAGCTATCAGCTTGCCACCCACTTACGTGTGAGGCCAAGTACGGGTCAGTGCTTTCAATAAGTTGGTGGTGGCCCGGAATACTAGAGAACTGAGGTGTGAGGACCAGGATCAGCTGTGACGTCCGCACTTTTTCAAAAATTTCGCGACCTCCCTCCTTTCGGCGGCTCTCGATGCGTAACCCCCCCCCCATCGCCCACCACATTGAACTCAGTGAGGCTTCCCTTTCTCCTACCACAAGCCTCCACTCTAGCCATACTATGGCTGCTTCTAAGGGTATTTGTCCAGAGACGAGTTGACCAGCTGCCCAACCTCCGCTCCAAACTTTTTCCTCCTAAACGGCCGTCGAGCGGGAGGGGAGTGGGGAGACCGGGTACCTACGCATTCAACATCAACAAAAATCACCACTACAGATACAATAATTACCATCCCGTTCTTCCTCTGATCCCCTACATGCGACCATCCCATTCCCAACACTACAATTGCGACCCCCTCGTTCAAATAGTACGAACGCACGGTTAACCCTGGTGAGGACTTCGCTGACGGCTGATCTCTCTGGGATACTGCAGAGTTTCTAAAGGCAGGTAAGACTGAGTTATAAAGAAAAAAGCTCATTGTAAGGTTGTTTTAAATGTTATTGCCCCACCAGATTATACTATTGAGCAGCTTAGCAATAAAACAGTCATGAAGTAAACGAATGATGGAGAAAACATGGTCAAATCTTAGGAAGGCTGCCAGAAAAATGCTGTTCCTCGAAATAATGAATGGAATTCGTGTCTGCTCTGTATCGAAGTTTGTCGATCCTGTTTGGTGTAGGAGGGGTCCTTATTAGCTGAACCCATGGAAGTGATCATGGCATTCGAACTGGGATTGACTCCTAGAGCGTCTGTGTGAGAATAGCTCCACTTGTCATGACCCGATTTCTCCCCTATTGGCCCTTCGTACCGAGAACACTTCAAACAAAGTAGAATGTGATGATATATAACACAAAACAAATAAAATAAGCGTGGCAAGAAATACAAACGCAGACGTTAGATATCTAATTTGTGAATGCGGTGCTCGATTAAAATGCGATTAATGGTTAAAAAAAGAATCGAGTAGATGAAAATCCGAACTAAGAAGAGCCGTGATGGCGCAAGATCTACAACAAGATTATAAGTTCAGGAACATAGGATGGTTACAGTAATCCATCACATTGTGTTGGGTGCACACATTGCGCTTATACCACGTCGAGTACTCACTCAAACGCGTCGGGAAACGCCACGTGCATGACGAAGGGAGTAAAGAAGTTTTCTGACGAAGACTAAGCCTAGGAAAGTGACGAACCCACCTAAAATCCCCTCTTCTTCCAAGGTCTACGCCCTGCTACTGAAGCTTCATGAAGGCTATTTGGATCACAATCTCCAAAAAATAGAGTGGTAGAATTGATAACAAAGAAAGGGAATTGGGAACATGACCGCGCTTTTCTATTCATGAATGGGAAAATGTAGTGAGATTCGAAAAATGTTATTATTTGACGACAATTCAAAGAGGAAACTCATCGTCGACGCGCTTCGTAAGTCCTCTAGTAGTCATGTCTGTGAAAACACTACTAGAAATCTCTCGATGAAGCGACCGAAAAGAATTTTCGAGTTGCTCCGAAGATCCTTCATGCGCTTCACACGGATTCTGCTCAGTTTCTTGGGCATATTTCCGGATCTAAATCTTCCCATATGTATTATCGAATTCGATAAACAGTATATCAATTAACGGTAAGCCGAGCCGTTGAAGGAATCATGACGGAATTGGGAAAATATGCAGATATATACGCACAACAGGGTGTTGTCAGTGTGCTAAGCTTGCTTTTTTCAAGTAACTAAAAGCTGTCAAATATTCAATGAAAAATGAAGCGATGCGTCTCACATCATAATACGCTCGTGACACCAATGCACTCTGCTTTTCGGAAATTTCTTCAATCCCATCATAATCATGCTCATGGCGGTTTCCCAACGCGTTTGAGTGAGTACTCGACGTGGTATAAGGCGCAATGTGTGCACCCAACAACAGTGTGATGGATTACTGTAACCATCCTATGTTCCTGAACTTATAATCTTGTTGTCGCCTATTGATTGAGTTGAATGAAAAAAGAAGAAAGAAAGACAAAGAGGTCTGAAAAGGGTCCATTAACATATGTAGATGAAAACGAGATTGAAATCGAAAATAAAGGCCTCTTTTTGAGCAAGAACCTTTGGTCTCAAGCCCTTGCAAACCCCTCTCAAATACGAAAAGCGTATTGAATAAATTTAATGAACATTTTGTAATTTCAATCAGCAGCACAGAAAAGATGGGTTTTCCCGGAGCAGGAAGAGGAAGCAGTTCTCATCCGAGAAGAGGTTGCAGCATAAGCCTTCGAGTTGTTTTCGGTGTAAAAGCCATGTCGTGTGCGAGGAAAACATCAAAATATTCAGGTGGTCCCTTCCCGCGTTACTCACCATACTGCCGGCCCATCCAGTTTAAAAGTAAGCTTTTTCCTCACAATACTATGCACGTACTCGGAAATTACCTCAAAGCCATAAAGGAATAAGTGCCTCCAAAAGAGTTGAAAGGGTTGCGTTATAGTAAAGTTCCCATGCACTTCTTACTTCGTGAAAAAGACGGAGCTTATACGAAGTACGATATAGCGCTGCCATTTAGAAGCCATCTAAATGGCGTCTCAATAGGCAATCAATTTCCATTGCTGAAGTAGCTGAAGTTCCAGGGACGTGAACAAAATGCCCATTAGCGAGTTCGCGACGATACGGCATTAGGTCCGACTCAAAGGCGCTCCTTTATTTTGCTTATGGTATTCTTTTAGCTAACATTCCCTAGGGGTAGCTATTTTTCGCCTACTGTTATAGGAAGCCACTGACACAGAAGTTTCTGCGTCTTGTGTTGCCATCTGGAAGATCCACTTCGCACACGTGTATGTATATCAATACATGTGACATCGGTCATAAAATACCTCGCAAGGAAATCTATACTTTGGCGAGAGAGTCTTTGTGGCTATCTAGCTATGAGCTCACATCCCAGAGAACTGCTTGGAAATACATAAGATTGAATTCGATCTCTAAATACTTGGAACTCGCTCGCGGGAACGTCTAGTAGGTCTGAGCTATCATGCTGAAAGCTCAGACCTACTAGACGTTCTCTAAAGCTTTGCAGCTGAAACGTATACAAAAATCAGAACTTGTACAAAGGAAGCCACGAAGAATAGGCCAATTAAATGTGGAAATAATGCGAAGATTCCCACAGTGAAGAACTCCGTGGAAGAGTGTTGTGGCTTAATAAATTTTTTTTTGATTTCAACCGCTCATAACACCTGAAAAACAAGGCATATTATTAGAAGTATTCTCACCAGAAGAGAGTCCTAAATAGGGAAGTTTTCACAAAGCCGCTGTTCGCAACGGTCCTAATGGTTTGGGGTGGAAGACCCGCTACAGAAAAGGCTTTTGGTATTTTTCTGTCGGTGAATACTCCAAAAGGAACAGCAGTGAAAAGCGACAGCAAACAGCGAAAAGCGCGCAGCGGTGTTCAAACATGTACCTCTGATCTACAGCAATAAAATAACATTTTATGAGGACCTTACACTTCGAATTATACGCTACTAGTACAATATATACTATGCGGTTGTAGACCAAAAAACCACAGAGTTAGTCACCGCTTTCACCAATCTCACTCACGGAAGTGATGGGTGCAAAAAAAATGAATTGTGGAAGTGGCTTTAAGTTTACTTAGACATTTCCGGAAATTGCAGTGTCTCGTTACTCCCAGTCATCCAGAGCACGTATGGAGGCTAAGAGGGGCAAGTGTTAGAGATAAGGCTTTGATTATTTATGACAACTTATACCTGTGGATAATTTCTAGTAGCCTTCAATAATAACTCCCATTACAGAAATTAGTGCTTATAAACACAGATTATAGAACTGATTATTCGAGTGATAACACACAACCACACCCCACTCTTGGTTTACAACCACCGTCTCACATGTGAAGAAGTGCCACCCACACAACCAGCTGTCCTACGCAACCTTCGATCGCCGGCATTCTACGCGCAGCTGCTTCACAAATCTGTGCACCCCTAAGGTACCATGCCCACGTTCCCCACTATTCGGAGTAACCAATACAAGAAAAGCTTCGTCTACACCGACTCGGACCTCTTATCGTGAGTTAGACCTCTTCTGGGAGACCAGCCCCCACACTTATCTCTATCGCCCTCCCTACTTAAGCCTCTACCAGTGCAGATACGACACGGATTCGCCCACACCCGCAACCCACAAGCACTCGACTCAAACAAAACTCAATAGGGGCGGAAGCCTTCGTCGCAGTAGAACTTTTGTAGGACATATGGCCATCGACGTGGCTGTCTCATGAAGTTTTTGAACAGTGAAAGGAGGATCATCCTCATGCCAGAGCTTGTTAGCAGCCGAAAATTAGTCTTTCTTTGCATATTATACAATTGAGCGTCCTCCACAAATTACTTTATTTGACGAGGTTTCGGGCCTCAAGCCCTTCTTCAGGTCCATGAAACATCCATACATTACATGAGTACACAAAAGAGCAAATCATATACGACATGATTACGAATGCATAAAAGCACTGACCGACTACAAAAGTGGAAAACCGGGTTGAAGGGGAAGTGGATAATTGATTCTGTTAAAGTTAGTGGATCGTGCTACCTGAATGGTAGAAACTGGTCAAAGTTACGCGAAGGGGTACATTGGTTCATTTGCGCCCACACGGCGTGAACATCACCCGAAATCAAGGTCCCGCGTAAATCAAATGAAGAACGTTAAATGTGATCTCTGTGGGAACGAAGAAATAAATAGACACTTGAATACCGCAACGGCCGGAACCCTCCATTCAAACAACACGGAAGGACTCTCTGAATACCTATGTAAGATCAGCTGTACAGATGACGATTAGCATGCTGAAGATCTGACGGACTGGTAAATTGAAAAGTGTTTAATGAGAAGTTGTTGTCCGCCTTCACCGTACTCATTCTACAGTTCGCATTCCACCAGACAACTGTCTCCCGGCAGCCGCCGGGACCTCCCTTCACTGCGTAATCTTGACGCCTTCCACTGTGAAAAGATTTCCTCCACCTCCTCTCCATTTCCTCCTCTCCATCTCCACTGCTCTACCACCATTGTAGCACCGTGTGAATAACCAAAGAGTGTGCTAAGTAGGTGCTTTATATAGCCGCTCTGTTATCACAACGATGCCATTGCAAAACAGTGATAGGGCAAGCCCTGCGAGTTACCCAGATTTGTTGGCGGCCTGTTTACTCCATTGGCCGCCTTATCACTCACTTCATTTTGCGGATGGACAGACAGACGTGCATACATCCTTCTATTATATAAACCGCTAACTTGGTGTGTCGGTTTGTACATATGTATGTGTGTATGTATGTAAGTGTCGTATCTTATGAATGCTAAGGTATGGATGTCCGTCTCCGTCGCAAACCTGAAACGTGAGTAGAAGGAAGCCTCCATGGGAGTAAACAGCCGCTAACAAATCGGGTAGCTCCTCGAGATATCAATGTTTTTGTAGCAGGATAATTGTGATAACACTCCTACGGCTATATAAACATCTGCTGAGCACAATTCCGTTCATTCCACATGGTGCTGCAGTGGCAGCTGGAGGGAGTGTGGAGAGGAAGGATGGGGAGGGGAAGGCGAAAAATCTACCGTCATATTATGATTATGACGATGCCCTCTACTTCATGAAACTCCTTTTTGTTGCATACGCGTAAGCTCCACGAAGTGTTGGTGTCACAGGTGGAAGGGACCACAGCGCAAGACATAACGCTTACGCAGGAAGGAAGGTCCCGGCGGTTGACGGGGGACTAATCTGGTACACAAATAAACCGACACACCAACTTCTGATTTATAGAATGAAGTGATAATGATTCCATAATCCTGCAGCAATCCAAGAACCTAGTGGAATCGCGTGTGGAAGTGCGTTGTCTTCTGCAGCCTTGGTGATCCCTTTTGGCAACATTTGTTGGTGTTTATGCATTCGTATGGTCATGTGTACGGCGGTGAAACTCCAGTTCGGGGGGGCCACTCCATTGCTATCTTATCCGTAGTACTAGAGAGCAGTTCTTTGGGCTATCGAACACTACGGATAAGATAATAAGTGAACGACTCATTTCGAGCGTACTTTTGATAAGGACCGGTGGATGTCCTACATTCCACACTACCTGCCCACATCCCATCCACTTTTCTGCACAGGTGATCCACCCTGGAGCTCCTGCACCCTTAGCCCTTTGCGGAGGTGTCCTTTCTCCTGGTCCAGGACCGTTCCCTTGGGTCATGGCAGGCGGAAATGTGAAAACGTTTCAGGGTTTCTCACCCATTACACCAATATTTATCAGAAGTCTACTTTAAATGAGTCGATTACGTGTCGTGAGCCCTCTAATCCTTATCTTGAGTATTGGAGAAAAAATGGAGTGCCCCCCCCGAATAAGGAGCAAGCCATATGTAGTCATTACAAGCAGTGGAGTTTCCACATGTTGTACATATACATATGACTTGCTCTTTTGTGTACGCCCCCAATGTATAGATGTTTTTGAAGATCTGAAGAAGGGCTTAGTAGGGGTTCCGAAACATCGTCAAAGTTTCTTTTTGTGGAAGAGCTTCAGTTTGACAAAATGCGAAGAAGTTTTATGATATCGTGAAGCCTAGGAAATCTTTGATCTTATTTATAGCCGGAAAGTTAATTTCTCAGTATGCAAGGGAGAAGAACAGAAAAGAGCACTTGCGTCCGGCAGCTACTGAAATCAGGCGCTTCGAATGTGACTGTAAAACAGCAGCCCTGCGTGCTCCAGAGAAATGTATGGATCACAGGAAAAATTCAGCAAAAGTATCATTTCATTTTACAGAATCGTATTAGTCGGCAACGTCATCATGCCAAAACATCGCTAATTTTCATGCCACATGGAGTGAAAATTGATGAAAAAGCCCGCTTATCGTTAGACCTTTTAGTGACTCATGCTCTGTCATGAAAAGAGAGAAACTATGGCTTCACTTCGCTTCGAATTCCTCAACATAAACACTCGCCAATAAATAAAGTTTTGAAAATTTGAAAACAATCGGAAGCAAATGTGTTCGCTTCGCATACTCTTCATTCTGTTTGATAGACAATATTGTCACACAAGCGAAGGTACTTGGCACCACACCGACTTCTTTCCTATCAATTGGCGACGTTTCTCAAAGCAACGTTGAAGAGTTTGGACAGAAAAGAGGTTTATTGGCCCTACTAGGTAGTTTTTTAAATTATTTTAGTTGAAATTCCTGGAAGAAGAAGACCATGGGAGGTTCGTCAAGCTCCGACAAAGGGAGCAGGTGACCTCAATTTGTTTTTAGATAAAGAAAACTTTACTCAATTTACGAACTAGAATGTCTGAAATGATAGTAGGGCAACTACAAGGAGGATACCTCCCTTTCTCTCTAATGGCGTCGAACGGCGCGGCCTGCATGTGTGGGAATACCGATGGAACCCACCGACAGGCCATCTGCTAGAAATCCTCAAGGTCATGAACTGATTTACTTTTCCGGCTTCGTGGTACTGGCGAATAGCAATATAGGAGAAAACTTTTGCTTTGTCATCAACGCTCCGATTTTGAAGTTGGATTGCGATGGCAGTCATTTAGGAAAATGGCGAAGAAAATCAGTAAATAACAATGCGGGAAGGGTCTCCAACCACAGCATCCTGCTCGGTAATTTGAAGTAGTAACCATGACACGCGAGCAACTCCTTGCAATGAGCACCAGTCAGCACTTTAACACACGTGATGGAAATTGGATTTTGAATGTCTTAGAAGTCCTAGAGTCTCATATTTGCAAAATGATACTCTGATCTAGGAGCATTATATTCAGATGAACTTCGCCCATTTGTGGCGGCTGATTATGAAGCATACTTGCTGGCCCTATTACAATACGGTGGAACAGTAACCACGCTCATCCTTCATCTGTGGTCGTGTCAATCTCTCTCTCGAAATTCTCAAACAACCTACATGAAGCCTGGACTGAAAACGAATAAAGAATCGGGAACAGTTGCCAATGAGCATAGGATTTCGCCAATTGGTCATTGTCCGTGCTTCCCAAAGTTTCGTTCATTCCAGATGACGTCACTCATTGCCTTAATGGAGTGCGCGTATACACACGCAGTATCTCGAAGCAATTCTTACGCTTGAGGGATTATCTGCTTAGAGCCAAGCCCTACAAGCTCAGTCAAATCAAATAAAACACTCGCCGTTTAAAATTTCCTTCCACTTTATTGGGTTGGAGCATAATATCGTAGCGTTTTTTCCCAGTCCGTACAAGTATCATTCGAAAAACTGCTTATGCTATTCTAAGTTTGAATCATGAATGGCAAAGCTCGGCCGCTCTACAGCGGTCTACTCCGTGTATCAAAGCCACAGAGTCAGGATTAGGCAACCAGCAGAAGTTCTTCCCAGGGTGCGATAGTGGGCTCCCCAAGCACTAAGGACGCGACACTATCGCGACCCAAAAGTGCGCGGCAATGGCGCTAAGGCCTTGCTCGCCGCGCTGCCCGCGCTGCCAGCGTAATCCACCACGGCATACGTGGTCTCTGCGTCCTCTCGCGTATGACGTACTATCTCGCGTTCTCCCTCTCCTCGCAGCGCTGTGTCTCTCCGTCGTACTACGGCCGGCCTCCTAGGGAAATTTTAGTGTTTTCTATGGTGCTTTTTGCTTTTTCTCCTCACTAATGTTCCTCATTGCACCCCTTGCCTAATGTTTGAACAAAATAACGCATCAATTCAATCCTGACTCGTGCCTTTAAAGAAAGAAGAAAAACGCCAGATTGGAAGTTCTTTCGAATTCATCCTTCTAAACAAACCTTGCTTTATCCGACCCTACCTATTTCGCTCAAATAAAACCAATTCATTTCGTACAAATTGAGAATAAGAAGGACTCCGAAAACGAGCTCAATATTTTTTTTTTAAATTCTATATCCGGTGATCTCCTGCGAAATGCAATCAAAGTTGTAAATAATGACGAAGTGAACATCACTGATTAGTTTTATGTTTTTATTTTTTGCTTCAAATGTTTGTGTGAAGAAATGAAAAATGCAAGCGCTACGATATTATGCTCCAACCCAATACATTGCTTCATTCGAAACGAAGCGCTATTTGTTACAGTAACCGATGTTTTTTCGAGTCTGCCTGGCTCAAATGAAGCAGCGTTTTCCCGATCACTGACCTGCCTAGCATCGACAAACTCGTTAGGCTTCTACATTCTACGATCTACATATTTAAAGCTAAGGTTGCACGGTTCACAAACTGACGACCTAAACTAGATCGCGTCCAACATTCAAGAGCATGAAATCGCTGAAAAGCTGACAACAAGGAGGACGAACTCCATGAAGAATAATGGATGCTCTCTCGAGAAAGACGGGAATATTTTCTCTGCAAAAGCAAGTTACTCATGATATCCATTCCTCAGGACAGCTCAAATTGTATCCTCTCTGATTAGATTTTGTCGCAAATGCGTCAAGAAACAAAAACTGTGCAAATCTCATCTCATCTTGAGCGAGATCATCGCTTCTGATTAGGATGAAGGCATCATCCAATTTCAGAGCATATCCGATTTCTACATAGGGTTTACCGGAGTGCAACAGGGAACGACAACAGTTGAATAGAATCTCCAAGGGCTTATCCAATTACTTGTTAACAGAAGTGAAGTAGCACGAAGGACAGTTCTTCATAAATTACAAGGTTGGAAAACCCCCCCCATCTTTTCGTTAGCTAATCCTTCCTTGTTTTTTTTTTCAAGTCACTAATTTTTGAATATACATGTCGGTGATGTTCCGATTGAGATTTTCGCTTTCAAGCTGGAGTTTTATCCATATCGAGGGTGCGAGAATTTCCAAAACTGTGAGGATACAGCAACATATGAGTTGCTTATAGTGTTGAATCAAGTGAAAGCTGGAGAACAAGAGCTTAACAATCTCTTTCTGGATGCGCCACGCATTCCACTTTCATTCCGAGCGTAATGACATTCGAATGTGGCGTGGCCTATGAATGAGTTGCGCAGGCGATAAGGGATATACAGGGGTGGCCAAAAAAAGAGACACTTCACTCCACATTCAAAACGGAATTATTTACGCGTTGCGAAACCAAACCAAATGACCCAACTGAATATTAAAGAGCACGTTATAATCTATCAACAAGCTACACAACAGCCTTCTACACCGACGACATCAGAAGATTTTCCCACGGAAGCATTGTGCACGGTACGAGCTCAACGAGGTCGTTGAGATAGAGATAGACGTCTTACGACTCTCTCCAAAAGCGGTTTGCCTGGTCACAGTATGTCTGGCAAATATTTCAATAGTTCAGCCACTGTGGAAAGGATGTGCGCTTAGTGGCTATTCGTAAGCCTCGTGGCTCGACAAACGGCGATGACTATTTCGGGTAAGACGGGGGGCAGTAAGAGGGCCTGGTTCTGTTACGGCGTGGAACACCTAAGGATATTCTGCGTGAACGTCCATACATCGGCTTCCTGTGCGACGAAAAGTTCGATGATGTGCGCCATGGGCTAAGTGTCTCTTTTTTTGGCCACCCCTGTAAGACTAAGCAGTCGGGCGAGACCCGATCCGAAGTATGATCCTTGGACAGTGTGCATGGGAAGAAGCGCAGTAGGGACCGCGCTGGATGAGAGTGGGCGGCCCAAATGTGGCCACCAAAATTTGTGAAAAACGTGCAGACTTCACCGTTTTTCTTACAGTTTGGATTTCACACCGTAGAGCCTCTTTCGTAGCTTGGGGCTTTCGTTGCTTTACCACTATGAGAGCAACAGTAGTGCGGCTGAGCCAGTGTCAGTGTCCGATCTCGTCGAAGATCGCGAGATTCGCGCAATGAAATCGCCGTGCGCGATGAACTGCGATGCGCGGCAATCCATCGTATCTTTGGGTAGGTGATGATTAAGAGATAATTGTCTATCCATGGTCCGGGTCAATGTTCAAGTTGCGTCCAAATGTTTAACGACCTATTCTACTTTTGTTTTGCTTTTTTCAGGGACGAGTCAGGATAGATTTTCGAACGAGAGTGAAATGTTATGGTTTTTTTTTCAAGTACAAATGTCTTTGTTTATTTCGGACTTTTGAACTTGTAAGATGAAGACTTAAAAAGGCACAAAAATCCATGAGGATGTGAAGGATTCACGCAGAGACCCCCATGATGAGGAAACGAAACTATCGTAAATTGAATTGGCAAATCATTTCTCGGTTCAAAATCCATGCTGAGTTCCATCCCAGAAATTGAAAAAAAAGGGAACGAATAATGACATGTGAATGGCTTTATAAGACTGAACATGACGAAGAGATCATGGCCGTCTTTCAGTCATCACTACCGAGCAGGGTTATATGCAGGATTAGCTGCACCTCGCACTATTGATCGGGGCACTTGCGCAAATTCCGCGATCAGCGCGATTCGCGACAATCGCGCGAGATGCGACCCAAAATCAGCCTATTGGGCAAGTGTGAAGGAGCAATTTATCCTTATGGGTTAGATCTTTTACTGATATCGGATAAGTATTGTCTTGCGAGTTCAACTTCGTATCCCATTTATAAATTCAATACTTTGAGTTATAAATCCTTCTATTTTATAAAGCGCTAACTTTGTGTGTCGGTTTGTGTATCTGTATGTGTGTATGTATGTATGTGTGTCCGTCCGCAAAATGAAGTGAGTGAGAAGGAAGCTCATGGGATAAACAAACCGCTAACAAATCGGGTAGCTTACAGGATTTGAGATATCAATGTTTTGTAGCAGGATAGTTGTGATAACACTCTTAGGGCTATATAAACACCTGCTTAGCACACTTCCGTTCATTCCACATGGTGCTGCAGTGGCAGCTGGAGGGCAGTGGAGAGAGGAAGGGAGGATGAGGAAGGGAAGCGAAAAATCTACCGTCATATCATGATTGTGTCCCTTCTACTGTATGAAACACCATTGTGTTGCATACGCGTCACTTCCAGGTGTTGGTGTCACAGGAGGAAGGGACCATAGCGGAGGATAGAAAGCTTGCGCAGGAAAGGAAGGTCCCGGCGGTTGACGGGGGACTAATCTGGTAAAAGGACTAAGCATTGCCGTTGTCTCCGTTTGGGCTGCGGACGCCATTTCTTCATTTACGTTCGCAGTGGCATTTGGATGCGATGTGGCCTTACAATGACTTGCGGGGGCCAGCCGATGTTCAAGTCAGTGTTATCCTCCCAGACAAGTCTGGTACCAATTAACCGACCCCGGGGGATGGGAGGCTTGGTTGTGGCGGGCGACTCACGACCCAGGGATGTCCCGGCCGCCTCGCGTGGGGTGAGCGCGCCACTTGCCACCGCACCACTTCCGCCCTTTGAGTGATTAGTGGTAGATTTTCGTTGGGACACAGTTGATCAAGAGCAAACAACGAAGAAAAAGAATTAGTAGCCTATACGTTTCTTACGAAGCTCTTGCGAGTGGATGCCATTGGAGCGCTACGTAAATTGTCCATTATGGGGTCGGGGCTAATATCGTAGTGTTCGCATCGCAAAAAGTTTTTAAGCGAAACCAAAGGCAACCAAGCATGAACCCGACAGTGATATGTTCTCGTTTTACATACTTGGTTCATTTCGCAGAATTACGGGTATGGAATCAAAAGGGTTCTGAGCCTGTTTTAGAATCTCATTATTCTTAGTTTGCACGGACGTGAATAAGATTCATTCAAGGTTCAGAGATAAGTTATGATGCGATGGATGACGTCAAATAGTGAAAACTTATTTTGAAGCTTTTTTTTTCGCTATTTATTTTCCGCACCTTGTCTCAATTCTAAGCGACATATCGATTTACATTTACAGTAGAAGAAATGCAACTGGCATTTGTAGAGCAAGAGTACTTTCGAATGGTTATATTTTCTGGTATACTGTATGATGGCACACTTCATGGAAGCATCTTACGTTTGATCCGCTATCCAATGAACATGTACACGATATGAAAGAAGAGCTAGGAAGACGACAGAGAGCAGCGTGGGCAGCCTTCGGACCTCTGAAAGAAGTTACCAATCATCTGGCTGACCCAGAACTTCGTGCGCATTTGTTTGACTCTACAGTTCTTCCAGCGCTTTGTTACGCGGCAGAGACATGGGTGAGCAGCGCATCCACGTCAAGGACTTTGACTGTAGCTCACAGAGCGCTCGAGCGATGTCTTTTGAGGTTTAATAGATTTACTCAATATCGAGCTGGACTCCACAGCGCAGACCTGCGCAGAATGTCCCATCTCCGAGACCCTGTGGAGTACATGACAAACGCCAAACTACGATGGGCCGGACACATCATGAGGAGAGCAGATGACAGGTGGACAAGAAGAACGGTAGAGTGGGCTCCCGTAGGATTTTCGCGGTCCAAAGGGAGACCTGCTGCGAGATGGGGAGATGCACTCGTCAATCACATAAAGCAGCTGCGAATGCAGCTAAACGATGCTTCAGATCGCCGTCTCCGACGAATTCTACAACAACCATGGATGGCGATTGCGAAAGAACGAAACGAATGGTTTGTTGTGGATGTCGCAGATGTGCGAAGAGCGTATCGTATAGGTAAGTAAGTAATATTGATATTCTCTGTTCGCAGTCGAAGGGAAAAACGCTACGATTTTGCTCCAGCAATATAAGAATGTAGGGAAAGAATTTATTCCTGAGGTGAGAATATAGGATGATGTGGAACTGCTCTTTTGGTTGGTTCTGTAAATAAACCAGGTGAGAGAAAGCAAGGCAAGGCAGAAGGAGACTATGTTACCATGGATGACACTGATGACATAAATGATGTCGCGACTCTCGCCACGACGTTTTCGAACGTACAGGTATGCGCCGATAGTATTCCGTGCTCCAGTCACGTTCCCACGCTATGGAGGACGAGAATACTACGCCTTCTCACGGACGCAGACACTTTCCCATGATTCAAACGCATGCAGCAACCAGAAGTGTGGGAAGCTCTCTGCATATCTGCTCGACTCGCGTCCGCCTGCCGCTTATCCTACCGATCGTGCCCGTAGGTCTCCTGTTATCATCTTGTCTCCTTCTCTCTTGTAGTCATGTAAATCATTGTGTATTAGTCATAAAAATCCAGGTCCACTGCAGGCATCAGTCATCAGAGCATTCTAGTGCGACGTGTCCCCGTAGATAGGGTGTTGGGCCCTTATAATACCCATCTCTGCGTGTCCTCGGTGCTCTCCGCCGATGCATTCCCAATCCATTCCACCCAGAGGCACCCAGGACGCGACAAATGGAGATAGGTAAGCGAGTGATCACACGTGGGTGTTTTGCTCAGGACAAGTATGAGGTGGACTAAATTATTAAGGCATGCGTGGCACGTTAGGATTCTGTGTCGTTTTTGTCGCAAATGAGAAGCTATACCTTCGGAGTGAACGTTGAGGGGCCACGCAAAATTTGCCGCATGCCAGGAAAAAATCGCTGAATGATATCAAGGTTCCGCTTCTTCGATGGATGGAGTCATACCTCACAACACGCAATTCTCACATAATAAAGATGTTTTCAGCTTGAATTCGATCACATTCGCCTCACATTCAGCTAGAAAAATTTATTGGGAGTCGTCTGGCGCAAAAGCGTTGAGTCATTGGAACGGAAGTGTTTCAGTTGGCATTGTAAAAAGAAGATTACAGCAAATATACCGTTCCATTTCTCATGAGCCCATCGATGTATGTTAAGCGGCTAATGAACGTATACATAGACAGGCTTCCTCTCCTTTATCACACCCCTTCAATTTTCCTGAAATATTTCCGAAATATGAGCTAAAGTCACTCAAAGGGGGATTCTACGATGAAGTGAAAAAGCTTATTTAGTAAAAGTGGGGGGCTGCGCTGGGTCGGGCGTGCTTTTTGCGGGCGCGGGGGGCGCGGTCCGGCGCGCCGGGCAGGCGTGGTCAGTCAGTGTTAGAGCAGGATGATCGACACAAAAAAACAATAAGAAATTGGCAACAAGAAATAGGACCCTTCCGTTCCTCTTCAATTCCGCATTGACGCGAATCTCATTGATTGCACCCACCTTCAACGATAACGCTTCTGCTGAACGCTTAGAGGCTCAGACAGAGATCGAGTCGTACCGCACCGATAGCAATGCGGAGAGTGTCATGCTAGATCGATGGGGGCGTGTCGATCCGCACCCTTAGCGGAACGCCTGTTTTCCCACTGGCTAAGTTTCCCTTTCTTCGAGCTTCGACCTTCGAACTTATCGCAGATCCCTCTTTAATGGGTATTGAAAGTGTATTAAGCATCATCTGCTGGAGCGAGTCGATGCCGCTCTCGTCAGCCATTACAATTAGTAATGTCAAATCGAAGAAAGACAGAAGTGTCTGACCATAAGTCCAGTACCTGTAGATTTTTGATTGCACCTTCTTTGTTGAATGAAATATTCAATCAGCAAGATTATCACCATTACATATAGGAGACGTACACTTTTCCCGGGCAGCTTCTCAACTCTCTACTTTAGGATTCCGGCGTTTGTTTTAAAATCCATTTCAAGTCAACCTCAGTCATCGGATTTTTTGTCTTCTAGATGACGCTTCAGACTACTAATTATCCGATAATTAGAAGCGGCTAAGCCCGGTGAGTAAGCCAAGTACTGCGAAATTTCCCAATCAAAATCCATGATCTTTTGAAATGTAATTCTTCATCACATGTAGATATGCGTGGGGGCGGGGTAATACAATATTGCGCATTTCTGGGTGTACTTCACGCATGGCTTCGCCCAAATTCGCCCAATTATGAGGACCAAGACATTGTGTCGTTAAAAACGCATAGTAGCTTGATGGAACAAACCAACTTCAGGGAAGTATTTGTAACTCTTACCTCAAAGTAATTCCAGAATAGAATTGAGATCTGCCACTGCCCCGTTAACACGAGCCTTCGGATGAGGGGGATGGCGCGTGCGGTGGCACGCAACTGAGGCGTGTCCAAATGTTTCCAGGCCTTCTGCTCTGCCTTCTTCAGGGAATCAAACTTTTGTGTTGCATTTATTTGCGCTTGCATCCAGGGTGTGAAATACAGAAATCTAGAGCTATTAGGTGGATGGTTCCATTGTAACAATTCTTCGAAAGCAACGAACTCGAAAAATCGCTTTTTGGGGATTTTTGTCCTTTAGAGTGCCTGGCTGGGTTTTCACATCAATTTTTTCATTTTGGGTGCACGAAATTCGACAAGGGGAGACCTAGTTTCTGCATCTGATAATTGTCCT
>MU891500.1:0-33776 GCA_036418205.1 Ostertagia ostertagi
TTCCTCTTCGATTTTCATTTTCGAGCTCAAGCAACCTTGGCAACGCGAATAACTAACCTTTTAAATTATTTGCATAATCGCTCACGGCCTGTATTGAGTCCACAAATCCTGCAATGCAAGCTGCGGTAGCCCTTAGCTGCGCCGATAGCTTCTGCGCTCGCTGGCCGACCATTTCCCATGCCGGATACGACTGCTGCAATAAAAAATTCAATAATCACCCGTTCCTTGAAGTGAACATCCACGAAAAGTGCACAAGCTCATTCGTTCATCAATTTCAGCGATATTTCATCTAGCCACACTTCCGAACATCCATCAAAAGCAGTAAGCAATCAATTCTCCCCTTGCAACCTTTTAATGATTACACAAATGAAAGACAAAACTTCTTAGATTTCAAGATCAGATTTAAATAGAGCGGGGAGGAAATCTATACAAACTCAGACCGAGTTTCGAGCGTAGATCACAAATCAAAGCGTTGTGGTCTTAAAATAAAGCAGCTGAGCACATGGCTGGAGACAATACATATGACTTCCGAATGGTAGTCAAGTACACGGCGCATCCCATGAAAATTGATCAGTAACGAGCGTTAAATACTCTTTGTTTCCATCCTTATGGTTGTCGCATTCAAACCAAATTTCATGCAGGATAAAATATATTATTCCCACAAAACCCCTATGATCTTTCTTACGGAAAATACATGGTAACAACCCCTGCTAATTGTTTTGCCTGACCAATAATTTTCAAAATAATCGCATTCGAATAAAACGGCTGATATTGGAAAAGGTAAAGAAATCATGAAAGGGGAACGTTAGGCAAAACGTAACGGAACGTCATAAATCCCAGATCTTTTGAAAGAAAGGCAATTTTGAAAAGGTAAATGACAGTTTGCGGAGCGACTGTTATCACAAGGTTGCTGAGCCCTTGGCAAAGCAATTCTTGGCCGGGATTCGAACTGACTCCAAGTGGACAAATGCACAAACCATCACGGCCATGGTTCACCTACTCGCCTTTCGACATATGCCCGGCTAGCATGATCATTCTCTATTTAGGTATGATAGAATCGACCAACTCTATATAAATAAGTTTTTCAACTTTAATGCTCAGTTCGCATTGCCCAGGTGACAACATCATTTCTTTCACTCACATCCCTTGTGTGGAGTTACTTGCTAGATGTAATACTATACGTTTATTTGGCTAATTGGGGATTTCCCATGCGTAACTCCGGCTTCGTACTCACGAAGCCCATCGTGAATCAAGCTGTCAGCCGCACTCAAGCGCTCAAGTACAAATGCTCTTCTGCGTCCTATTTCTCCTCGTAAAAACCCATTTATTCGTACTCTGCAATTTTCTCTTGAACGATAAACGATCATAGCAAACTGATTTAGAGGAGAAGAGGCGATCAAAAAGCGGAGCCTGCAGCTATTGATTTTCATAGAAGAACCAACCTACTATTGGAAATGAGATATAAACGCCACCTATTCTGATTGAATCAGATTCCGAATGGTATTTGGATGCGATTCACAGCTTGTCGATTTGCGTGTTAAGCGGATGTCAGACTATGCGAATACCAGCGATTCGCTAGTAGCGAATCCACGCATTCGCTATTGCTGATTCGCAAAGTCTTGACTCACGAAGCATTTACCGACCCAGGAGAGAAGCGCAAGATTTATTTGGCCTGATCAATTATTTAGTTTTTGATGCGCGGATCAGTGCGCAGTGAGTGCGCAATCTGGCATAACAATTGCCTCACGCCTCAGAATGGTCTAGTCTACAAGATCTTCACAAAATTGTCCTCGCAAAGTCAATTTTACGCCACAGTTCAAAACCATTTAAAATTGTATAAGAACACGGGGAACCAGCACAATGAACAGTGAAAATTCGTGCAACATAAGCTACAGATTCTGCTAACAATTTCGCAAAGCTGAAAAATTTCTCTTGCTCGACGATCAGTTTGTTACAACAACAGTATGCAAGATTAAAGGAATACAGCAGAGCAAAGTTGATGAGTTTGTACAAAGATGGTACATAAAAAATCCTGATAACCTTTAAAAACCCTCCGCCAGGCTAGCTTTGCACTCCTTTGATATCGAACGGCTTCGCTGCTGTTCTTCGCTAAACTCGGAAGACTGTAACCAGAACATCTTTTATTTGACTACTTTTATGCCCAGCCTTCGCCTTTCAGCCATGTAGCTTTAGGAATCGCCAGTCTCGCCCCATTACGTGCATAGCTCATTGCCAACTTGTTAGATTATTTATACACGCAGTCTGGCGCCGCACGCATTGCGCGCGCACACAGATCTGTGGCGAATTTGATGGTGCGACGAAAATTTTCAAATTTGGCTTGATACAATACGAATATCTGAATTCTCCGCTAAATTCTATCCGCTCTTTCTTCGTCAACCATTATCCTCTTTTTCTCGGTCCTCGGCCCGGACAATAAATCTCGTGGCGAACTCCGTCTACTTCGGTGCGTGCCCTGCCCACCAATAGCATTTGGCTCCCTTCTTTTCGCCGACCTCTACCCCCTTTTTCACCGGTCTCTGGGACCTCTTGGAACCAAATTACGACACTTTTGGCAAACTCCGCCCACTTAGGTGCGTGCTCTACCCAGTGATAGCAGTTGAGCTCTTTTCCCTCACCAACCTCTAACCCCGTTTTCCCCTATCTCTAGGACCTCTTGCAACCGAATTGCGATACTTTTGGCAAACTCCGCCCACTTAGGTGCGTGCTCTACCCACTAATAGCAGTTGACCTCTTTTCCCTCACCAACCTCTAACCCCGTTTTCCCCTATCTCTAGGACCTCTTGCAACCGAATTGCGACACTTTTGGCAAACTCCGCCCACTTAGGTGCGTGCTCTACCCACTAATAGCATTTGACCTCCTTTCCTTCGCCGACCTCTACTCCCTTTTTCCCAGCCTCCTGGACTTCTTGGGGCCGAGTTATGAATTTTCGTCGCAAACTCCGCCCACTTTGGCCAAGCCGCCTACATTGCGATTGACGCCATCTCCGTCAATCACCTCTATCACTTTTCCCGTCTTGCCGGGATCTTCTGACGAGTTTGAATTACGTGCAAACTCTCACCTCCTTTGGTCAAGCCCGCGCACAATGACACTTAACGCTGCCACCATGCCACCCACCTCTATCCACCTTTTCCCCAGCCTCCGGAGCTTCATGGAGCCGAGTTATAAATTTTCGTCGCAAACTCCGCCCACTTTGGTCAGGCCCCGCCCACCAATGACAATTAACCTCCACTCCTCCACCCACCTCTATCCACCTTTTCCCCAGCCTCCGGAGCTTCATGGAGCCGAGTTATAAATTTTCGTCGCAAACTCCGCCCACTTTGGTCAGGCCCCGCCCACCAATGACAGTTAACCTCCACTCCTCCACCCACCTCTATCCACCTTTTCCCCAGCCTCCGGAGCTTCATGGAGCCGAGTTATAAATTTTCGTCGCAAACTCCGCCCACTTTGGTCAGGCCCCGCCCACCAATGACAGCTGGCCTCCACTCCTCCATACACCTCTATCCACCTTTTTCCGGCTCTTTAGGACTTCCCCGACCCGAATTATGAGGGCTTGTAGAAAATGCTGTACACTTCAGAGCGCGCCCCGCCCATTCTGGGCAGGCCTCCGCCCACGTCATGTATGCAGGAAACACCTTAGACATTGCTCCCTTACACCAATTGTTTTCTGCTCTGTAGGCTTTCTCCCAACCGAGTTATGAAATTTTTCATAAAGCACTGCTTTTTTAGAGAACGCCCCGCCCACCGGGGGTGGGTCTCCCTAATTCGATGTTACTTACCAATGCACACCTTAGCCCACTTTTTGGCCAGTTTCGAGGTCGTTTTTCACTGAAATCGAAATCTTGGTCTTTGGTACAATTCATTTCGACGCACGCCACGCCCTCTGTGGGCGGGGCTCCGCTTAGCTGATGTGTGTTTTGTATTACGTGAGACCCTGCCCACCCATCCCACACTTGACCCGGTCCCTCCAGGCGGATCCCGAGGAGCTAGGGAATTTCGTGACAGACACACAGACAGACAGACGACAGACGAAGCGCTTTATAGTTAGTAGGATAATCATTATTACCAACTTTAAATGAAGTTCGATGTGGATGGGGATTTTGGAGTGCAACGTTGTGTTCCACTTAGAATGCACCATATCTTTCATAGTGACTTAAAAATGGCCTGTCAGTCGACGATGACTCCTCTACTTCCGCATCTTAAAAATCCATTTGGTAAACCAGGAAACTCTGAATTTAGTATTAGCAAACATAAATTA
The DNA here is from genome assembly GCA_036418205.1 of Ostertagia ostertagi. Lineage (NCBI taxonomy): Eukaryota > Metazoa > Nematoda > Chromadorea > Rhabditida > Trichostrongylidae > Ostertagia > Ostertagia ostertagi. Next base: position 4,278 of record MU891500.1, read on the forward strand.
AACTGGTGCACTCACAATAGCTGAGCAAAAAAATCGCATATACGTACATAATATACCCTCTCCTTCAGAAAAGCGAGAAAGTGTCGGGTGCAGACCATGCACCACAAGTGACGACGGCCTTCACAAAATTCAGTTTACTTGGAGGCCGTCGTCAGTTGTGGTGTTTGGTCTGCACACGACACTTTCTCGCTCTTTGAAGGTTACGTAACATTCAAGCTTATCCTGCTCGAGCTGCCAACACCTTCAAACTTCCAGTCAAAGGCGAATCATTACTTTGGGTGTAGTGTCAGAGACTCAGCTCATTTCCCACTTTATTCCCCACTGTGTTCGTGCATTTCAGTTTCGCTCTAGTGTCAATTAGGTAAGAAATATTGAAAGGGCATTTGAAGTTCGTACTGCAATGGAGATAGCTCGGACATATGAGTACTACACTAAGAGGATGACGTTGACAGAAAGCTTCGAATGAAACAGAAGCCTTAACCTGAATAGCGACTTTTTAGTGGATCAAATTCCGAGCTTTTACATTCCTTCTTCTCCGAACAGCCGGCTAATAAATAAATTGCAATGATACAAGTAATGTCGCTTTCACTACAATTCTGAAGGAAGCTGAACGAAGACGCATTCTGAATAGACTTATTGCCGTAGCACAAATCATTATCATCAACGACGATAACATTTTGTAGAGTCACTCTATCTAAACCATTGAGAAACTCCATTCAACTCCACTCGTAAATAAGCGCTTTCTGATCATCTCCAGAATGAGGCCAAATACCTCGTTTTATCCCCCCTTTCTTTCCCTCCAATTATTCAGCTTGTGCCAGAGAAGCACGATAGCGAAAAAGGAATAAACAAGTGGCAAGGAAATGTAAACAATCATTGGAACCCCGAGACGAAATGCTTTCCAATTCCATGACGATGCAGTTACTAGGCCAAAACCAAAACGAAATCATATCTCAATACTTGCTAATCAAAAAATTCCTTAAAAAAAACTTAATATTCATCGAAGTTCCCAGTTATACATATGTCCGCCGCGAGGACTGCACCCTCCCACTTTCTCGGATAGCGTTCCTAATGCTGGGACGCACCTACACAAAGCACCTTAAAAGTGCCAACTGGGTAAAACTTCATGTGAGAAGCTCTCCAGGTGACCTTTTTAAGTTTCTTCCAAAATCAGGCACTAATATCGCCTGAATTGTTTCGTCTCACCTAGGCTTCGTCTCATAGCTAGTTCGGAAGCAACCATCTCGCTCTAGAATGAAACGTTAACATTGTTCTCTGATCCTGTGCATTCAAGGCTACACCAGATACAGTCTTGCCAGAATAAGCGCGCAATAAAGACAAAATGCACTAGTGTTTTATATCGCTTTTCAAAGATACGTCCAATATTCGTATCTTGCTCCATACTGTCAAGGCGCCCGATTCAGCTCCTTTGTGCTCTTACCATGACTGCTAGCAGAGGCAAGCAGTCTCCAATCAGCGTTTCGGGACTTCACCAACCTGGTTTTGTATTCGCTGACTAACCACGGAGTAATGGAAGGCTTATTAAAATAGATCCAAGCGCCTACTGAGAAAAATTGCCTTTTCGCACCCTTTCAGTGGCCCGAAAGAAACGCTGTACGCTCGCACCCCTAAATCTTTCGCATAATAAATTATATACTATCAACAGTTCCGACTCACTTAATCTTTCCCGTAGTACTTCAAACGAGAACGTAGCATAAAACAATTTCGGCGCTGCTAGAATCTCCAAGAAAATGATTCTCATTCGCGCAGCCGCTTGGATCATGTGTGACACGTATGATACACAACTTACCGATAGGTTTTAAAAATTCCAAAAATACGGGGGTACTTCCCGAAAGTGCTAGCAATTCATTCGCAGAGAGCGCCATGTTGCAATAACGCCTAAATTGGGTAGTGCATGAAGAGCTGCCTTTCGAGAACTTTCGAAACTTCGCCCTTAACCTAAAACACTCAGCAAAACGTGTACTTCATTGAATGCAGGCCCAAGACAATGCAGAATTGCTAAGCACTGGTTTTCCTTTAGTGCCCAAAAGCTCTCCAAAGCCAAAAACATCCTTCCTTATCTTGGATTGGATTTGTTCAATAGCTCTCCATATTCTCTCTTCGAACTCTTACAGTATGGCAAATATCCTCTCATACATTCCCCCTCCACTTTCAAATTGAGCGCATAATGTCTAGGAGAATAGGAGAATTCCTTCTGCGCCATTTACGCATTACTGCATTCGGCGACTCTTTCCGTGCCACAAAGGCTCCCGATCGCGTTCTCATTAACCTCTTCGGGTATTCACGAGCCATATCTGAACTCAGGGCACTTCATTAGGATTCCTACTCCTAATCCTTGGACGATGCTGCTTAGATGACAAAGGCGTCGACCACGCCATAATCATAGGCCATCTTATGCACCACTTCCACTCCACGATAAGTGCAAGTACATCGCTCGAGAACAAAAGCTTCGAAAGCTCTCTAATGCCTTTATTACAGACATGAATCGACTGAATCCTTCAAAAGTGCTTCCCTCAGCTCTAACAGCTGTCACAGCTGTGTTGCTATCATGCCACTACACCCTTTCGTGGTCACTTTTTTCTCACAGCAGTTGCAAACGCTGACAGCTGTTTGACCGGCAAATGAAAAAGACATCGGGCGCACTCATGGCTCAGATGGCTGACATCAAGATGTATTTGCACACCTGCATACAATGTCACGACGTCACCATCATTTAATGGATTCATATAGCCTATTGGATTCTTCTTTTATGGTAGTTTATTGCAAGAATAATTGGACGGACGATGGGTCAACAAAATTTCAGTGGAGACAAGATCTAAACAACTCCCCAGTCGTCTGCTTCGGCGGTTATAGTTCAAAACACTCCCGCGAATTCTCAACGAGTTCTCATCAAATCCCTAATCGAAAACGCTGAACTAATGGGATTAAATGCAGGGAGTACCTAAGCCCATCGCACTGCATTTCGAGGCTGAAACCTGTTTTAGATGGAATGCTCGCTTTGAACCGGAGTTCACAGCAATTAGAGAAACCAAAGGACGGCAAATATTCTGCCCTTACTACTCGCCTGTTCGCTTCGAAACTGGTTATGCTGAGGCTTGATTCAAATCGAACTATGGCAAATTAAAGACAGGAAGTGATTAAACTTAAACCCCCTTCCGACTGCGCCACGTTACTCGACTTCCATGCGAATCGAGGGGGCACCTCAAAATCCTCCCGGAAGCCGCTATTCGTAGAGCTTGTGACGTCATTGTCTCTAATTAACTTCAGCAAATGGCTCCACCAAACAATAAAGGGAAGCATGTCAAAGATCGATGGGCCCGTGTGGATTCAGACTGCAACAACGTAATAACTTAGTATAGCAGATCTGAGGAGCAGGAGCAATTTTCCAGACGATAGAGATTGGTGCATGGGACGCCAAAAAAACCTGCATCCCTGAATAACCTTAAAAGAGCAAAAAAGTCTGAACATAATTTACGGTGCGATGCTAGTTCCGGCGCCAACAGCATTTTCACGCTTCCAGAACCTTCTAGCCGCAAGTACCGAAAACGCATTTGGAAGAATACTCACTCTTCTTTAACAAGCATTCGCGTCGGTAAAAAAATACTTTACACTTGGACCTTTCATTTACGGTCCACTAAAAAATCCATAGAACGTTTTGGGAGAGTGATAGCGACAGCAGAATGTCATTACAGTTAATTGTCAATCATTCTTCACTCCTCCCCCCCCCCCTTCCCTTCGTATTAACGGATGCCTCCGAATCTTAAAGTATCAAGAATGCTTGAACTTCATGATGTCAATGTTAACGGAACAAAGCTTGGATTTTTCATGTCAAAAACTCAGTTATATATAGTACACTGTCAAAATGGGGTCGAACAAAGGAGTAGTTTAGTACGTTACGTAGGTGCCCTGAGCAGAAACTAGACGATTGATATATTCTTGCTCCGTGGGAATTTGAAGCTATTACATCGTAAAGTGAAAAACCCCATCAGTTTATTATGAGCTATCTTCCACAACACACAATGAGCTCCGCCGACGGCGGAAACAATTGTTGCGATATCACATCGTCGTCTTCCTGTCGAAAAGAGCATGCGGTCATTTGTCACACTCATCTGCCGACAGCGGCCGCGTGGTGTGGCGCTAGTAAAAACCCCTCCGCCACTATACCACACATCTAATCGAATTATCGCCACATCGCCTGCGGATCGCTCTGACCTGACGGAGAAAAAATGCTCACACCAGATGCGCACCTATGCGATAGGTGCCTCTCACTCTTCAGCTTAGCTTGTAAAAACAAAAAATCATTATGGAGAATCTCTGCTCGCCAACTACCAACTAACTGAATTAACAGCTTAACAACTACAAACCTATAAGGAGTGAGTCCTTTCAGTAGATTGCGCCAATCGACATCCTCTCTAGAAGCGCACAGTCTTTCTTATATGTTGACGTGGACCTACAGAAGTCCACCAATTATTTTTATGTGGTCGACTATGTCTTCACACAACCCAGCGCCACATGAACCGCCGCTGTGGAATTGATTTTTAAGTATCTTTGTTAGCACCCGACGGATTGAAACCCAAGTACTGCAAAGCGCATAATATGCCATTGCGGCCACTACGGCGCATTTTTGAAACAGAAATGTCACGTTTACTGTAATTCTGTCACGACTGACTTCGCTTACTCGCTACGAGAACTGACATGATAGTCCCCCTCCCCCCCCCCCCTTCCTCTCCCCTCGCTCCCTTTTTCTCATCCAGGACGATTTTGTGATTATTGGATTATTTCCTGAATGCTCAAAGAAAGTTAGCAATTTTCCCAATGTTTGCCTACCGTCCCCACTATCATGTCTTTCCTTTTTCCACAAAACGTCCTCAATGTCAACGCAAATCAAACGCATTCATCTGATAAATAAACAAGCTCATGGGTAAACAATCCAGCATTTTTCGTAGCTGAATGACATTAAGACCGCAAAAGCCTGTAGCAAATCAATGGTAAAAAATAGAGGAAATTGTTAATCTGTGTAGGAATCTGCTATTTTGTCCAAATGACATTTCTTCATAAAACCTGGTAGAGCGAGCCCCTTTTTCGTTCAATTGAAAGACTCCAACGAATTCCTCGAAGCTTGCTTAGCGCAAATTCTAATGCTTTATCTGGCGTCTGATCGGCGCTAGTCCGCCCGTCGGCCAAAACGAATCGCATGTGTTCGAGGCATCGCTGAGCAAACCTTCCCTTCTCCGTCATGTCAATCAACCAGTGGAAATTTCCATAATCATATATGATGTATTAAGCGCCGCTTGGGAAGGACACATGCACGGAACTTTCTTTTCGTACTTTTCGCACACACATCCGCATCAAGCGACCACTTCACCACCCAAAAAGGGCTATAGCAGAACATAGTACTACAAATCTCTGGAGAAAAACGAATTGCACGCAAAAGGGCGACTTAAATCAAGCATGACAGCCACGAACTTTTGCCACACCCCTCCACCATCCTACAGCTGTTACTACATATTAGTACATAACACGTTATCACATCCATCCTTATCATTGTCACATAACATTGTCATCACTATCATTTTCGTATAAACCATGTTGCTGTAAAAATGTTAGTACCTGTTATGAATCATAATAACAACCACTTCACTACTCAAAATGGCTCAGATAACTGAACAGCACTACTTAGAAAAGGGATCGAGTTCCTGATGCAAACATCAAAATCAATCTATTTAATATAGCTATTTCAGGCTATACCACAATCCCTCCGCACTACTACTTCAGTATACTATCAATATAATCATAGAAAGCAGTTACAAAATTAAATCGAAGTTAAAAAAACTCAGAATGCCGACAGCAGTTAGACAGTGAGCCACGTGAATTTCCTGTGCGAAGTATTGCACTCGTAGTAGATTTCATTGAAGGATTCACCTTTTCTTTTCGCGGGTTTTATGCCCTCATAGTCGCTTCGCGTTCCCCTTTATTCGGCGAACCCGACATGTACCTCCGAACTCACTAGAAAACTTTTACAATCCCATATTTTGCCAAAAAAAAAAGGTTTCGCAAAACTATTGAGAAGCAATCAAAAACACAGACATTATTTCCGATAAGGTTACTATTATTATGGTTACGTTTTCCTGGTCCATTCATTAAGAAATAATTGACACCTATTATGGATTGGAGTCAAACGGTTCAGCGCACTAACTCAACAGCATTGCTCATTATAGGAGCGAATAGTCATTGTAGTTTTTTTTTACTTGATATTTCACAAAAAAATCACATGCCCTCAATTACTGAGCCGCCTTCCTTTGTGAATGCACCTCTTTAAAGGAAGTGGTCACGATAATTCTCATGGGACGATAAGGAAAGCTGTGTATGGAGTGGATAGAGGTCCTGCCCAGTGTTACAACACGTGAAGTTTCAGTGGCAGTGGCGCCTTATCAACGGAGTGATAAGGCGCCGAAATCCACTTCCGTTCAGCAAAAACCAAGACTTATCGATGTGGAAAGGGGTGCGATAAGAGCGTGCTAGATATGATACCGTTATCGTTATCGTCCCGTTTTCATTCTGGAGTGCACCTCTTATCAAGCAGCCGCACCTTCTTATCTCATCGTATCATATCTTCCATGGGCTTACACTCGTCCAACAATTACTGCCTCACACCTTATCGATTGATAACGCGAGGGTAGCAAATCCAGCGTGAAGCCAGCGTGACCGCTTTTAACTTGATCGAAAAAAACTAATTAAACCCACAGAGCACATTGACGTCTATAATTAGGCACAATACTATTCCCCGCATCCATCGCCTGACAGTCAACAACAGCCTAACCGATGAAACTTTTATCAAGCAGTATTGAACCTCTATGAAGACGAGGTTTTGAAATGGAAAGCCCGTGAAAACGACTCAGGAAGAAAATGGCATTTATATGTAGTGATTGAAAGAATGATAACGAGACGAAAATGAGAAAATACCGTATACTGACCTTCATGTCCTGTATGACGCTCTGATACAACGCCGATAAGGCGTTTGAATTCCATGTCAGGATCCATAATTGCGGAGGTGATGTCGTTGTAACTGAAATCAATCCATACATTTGAATACTGATGACATCCATTCTGGGTATCGAATTTTCTTTATTTTCAATATTTTTTAGAAGTGCTGAAAAGGTTGGATCCAGAGGAGGTAAAGGAAAGAAAGATAAATATCAGAAAAATCATAGAAAACTGCACTAGCAAACAATAAAAGTAAAGCGCAGGCCGAGCCATTTTCCGGAATTCGTGGCCTTGTTTCGTTCACGACGCCCGCCCCACGAGGGGATACGACTTTGTGCGCGTGTGATGCCTGGATGATTCAAGCGCCCTTCTGCAAAAATGAGGCAGACACACGAAGTGAAGGACAACAGGGATAAGAACGAAGCGAAAAAGCGATCAATGAGGTCATAAAGGGACAGGACAGCTACCGAAAATCACTGCATCTGAACTATAGCGTTAAATCACCATCCACATATTTAGGGAAGAAGTACTAACAATCCCTAAATAATTCATTAAAATACAATCTCAAAGGACTTTTGATACGAATTGCAATTCTAAGAATATGAAGGTTGGGTTTAACATATAGGGGCCTCATATAATTTGTGTAAGGTTGCCCAGCAAACAGCTTAGGTTTCGCCCCCGAGCGTCCCACACTGATGAAAAAGCGCTTTTTTCATGATTCTACTACTCTCCTGTCTACGCACGATACTCAGGACATCTTTGAATGTAAAAAGTATTGAGTCCCGATAGAAAAAGAAATTGGCACACCCACGTACTTGTAGGCTGTGCCAATCTCTTTCTCAATCGGGACTCAATACTTTTACATTTAAAGACGTCCTGACTATAATGCATACACAGGAGAATAGTGGAATCATGAAAAAAACGGGGTGCGCTCCCCAGGTCAGATCACCTTAAATTGAGACACCAGTCATTTACTCGAAGCAAGCTTAGGACTAAGCCTAGGCCCAATCATAGGCTTAAGCATAAGCCAATGTGTAAGCATAAGCCTAACCTAAGCCTAACCCAAACTTAACCTTAGGCTTCAATGATCGCGCAGCTCTGGTGTCCTGACCGAGGAGGAGAACTGAGCGTTTCCCCAAGTACGTTACGGCAGATTGACCCTGCCCGTGAATATGGGGTCAATGTGGGCGCCAATAACTCCCTGACATGCAAATAGTGAAGATATAGCACATCCTAACCCGGTTTTATTTCCGGTAAAAGTAAATATGTGATTCGTGAAATGACCAATGTTTTCTTAGAAGAGGGCAACCTATCATTTCCACACTAACGAGCACCTATAAATCACACAGCAGGGATGTGAACAAATCCAGAATCCAAAATTGACTATAGCACTGTCAAAATCGACTGGGCAAGTTGAACAAAAAAATTAATTCCACGCATGCAAACCACGATCGCCGATCGATCGTAAGGCATAAAACACTATTCGAATCAGAACATTAATATACAACAAATAAACTTCATGTGAAGGCATAATTCGCTCGCTGCTAAACAACATCCAACACACTGTGCACACCTCACTCGATAGGCAACAATAAAAATGTGAATAAAAGTTGTGGGGAGAGACGCCGATGAAAGCATTTAATCAGCAAACAACAGTGGCACATGCATTGCAGCACAGAAAAACAAGACCGAAACTCCCACACTTAGCAAGGGCGAATGACAAATGGAACCGGTAATGAAGGTTAAACTAATTTAAAGATGAATAAATTATCAGGTTTTTCACGACAGTTCGAAAAGACCTTCTCACATAGAAAAAACTACCATTATCGGTACCGCGAAAAGATACGTGCTGGCCAGAATCGTGTTGAAAAGATCATCTCGCAGCGTGTACAAAGTACATGTTCAGGAAGGAAGAGCTTCCTGTTCGACAAGAAAAAAAAGAGAGAAGAGTGCAATGTAGACAGGTAATTGACACGATGTAATCGACGAAGCTAAAGTTTAGGTCTAGACAAATCCACCGGCTGGTAATAAGCGGAGCGCTAGAAATTCTCAACCAGCAGAATCCTACCATACTCCTACCACTGAAAGTTTAAGTCCAGACAAGTCCAAAGTAGCAGAAGGAATGAAAGGAATCCAAAGTGAAAATTCCTAAAGTTTACTGTAAGCGATGCAGTATTTGAAAATGAGCCGCCATTCAGTTCACATACCATAGCCTCCCAGTTTGCTTGACCTCTTCCCGGTTTTTAGCCGACGCCGGGACGGGCAGACAGGACGTCTGGCATGCAAAGCCCTTGCTACGCGGTGATGTAGCACAAGGTATCGGATAGAATATAGCTACCATATTGAAACCTATGGTTATCCATTTAACCCTGACCAACGATCCTTAATTTGAGATAAACCTGTACATATAGCGAACTCGAGAAGGAGCGGTCAGCGGTCGTGATGCTGCAGTGTTGTTGGGAAGAAGCCTGCCAAAGCGGATGTCGAGTTGAGGGAGGGGAAGGAAGGACGTAGAGAATGAAAGTGCCGTAATAGAAAAGAATAACCCACACGAAGGCGCTTTACTCTCCCAGGAAGCGCTGGACATGCAAGGCTAAGACGAGAAAGAAATCACTAGTGAGACTCAGAAAACAAGGAAAACACTTGAAAATGAGCAAGAATCAGAACTCGAGCAGGTGCGTATCCTTCTTACATCACCGTGTCAAAGTACACATTTTCTTACGTGACACTTACTGCCGAAAAGAATTGGCCTAGGCATTAGCCATAACGCCGTTCCCACTTAGGGAAGCCGTCGATTTATTGTTGTTTTACGATGGACGTTCAAGGACTTCGCCAATGTTAATCGGCTTACGATCTGCAAAAAAGGTGCACAGCATTAATTGCTGCTCCCATCACAACAATCAAACCATTTGAGGGAACGTACACTTTCCTAACAGACTGTTTAACGACTCATCACCCACTCAGAACATCTTAACCACCCTTCATCTTCCCTAATAGAGCGCTGAGAGCCGCTCCCAGCGCAATTCCTTTGTGACACACAGCTTGGCACCATTCACAAGCGCCGTCCATATTTGTTGTCAAGTCAAGCACACGACCTACATGGGAGCTAGATAATGCTCATAGAGTCGGATTACAACGACTGACTGCATAAAGAAATGTGAACCCTCTATGCTCCCCGTCTAGATTCAATTAACTATGCCGCATCATCAACAACACTTGTGCTCAACTGCTCGCACTAGGAGATAGATAGAGATGGAAGCAAACCGCTACTGCTATGATAATTACCCATAATAACCGATAACAGTTGACAAGGCGGAAACCAAAGCTAGAGCTAATGTACGTAGCAGCACCAAAACAATACATGCAATGAGGCCCAATGCTATGATGGAGGGATATCTGAATCCGTGGATTTCCATACAACCCGAGGAAAAAAAAAGAAAAATGAAAATGGAAATATCCACAAAATACGGAAGAATCGAGGAATGAAAAAATGAAACTCTTCCTCTACGGCAAAACTTGCAAAACATCCCGAGTGTTAAACGCTAGCTTGCAAAGAAATAAGCGGAGATGGCCCTGGAGGATAGCCAAAGGAGGGCCGATGACAGGTGACACTGGACTAAGTCAGAGGAAGATAGAAACGCTAGGAAGAACAAAAATTGCTCTCCTCCAGAAACTCTTCCCCTCCCTGCAGCTTAATCCCAAGTATTGGGTTGGAGCATAATATCGTAGCGCTTGCATTTTTCATTTCTTCACACAAAAACATTTGAAGCGAAAAATAAAACATAAAACTAATCAGTGATCTTCACTTCGTCATTATTTACAACTTTGATTGCATTTCGCCTGAGATCACCGGATGTAGAGAAGAATATTGAGCTCATTTTCGGGGTCCTTATTCTCAATTTGTACGAAATGAATAGGTTTCAATTCGAGCGAAATAGGTGGGGTCGGATAGAGCAAGGTTTGATTAGAAGAATGGATTCGAAAGAACTTCCAATTTGGCGTTTTTTCTTCTTTTTTTAAACCGAGAAATAGCAGCTGTCGAAACGCCGATTTTCGCCGTCTGGATTTTCCAACTTCTAAGCTCTATACCTGAGTACAGCTACAATGTTGAAGAAAATGACAACCACGGTTTTGTAGAGCGAGAAGAGTACTTTCAAATAGTATGAGCAGTTTTTTGGATGATACTTGTACTGATGGAATTTATACGCTCGAAAAAAACGCTACGATATTATGCTCCAACCCAATACTGTAACTCACTGGATGCCCTCTCCCCCCCCCTTGCCCCAGCCAAAAAATCTAAGCGATGGAAACATCACCTCTATTCACACATGAAAAGGGGGGCTCGTGTCCTTGGGCAGGGGGGGGGAGGTTGGGAGACATTCAAAACAGTACCGATGGTAGGTGAGACTAGGACTAAGCCCAGCAAAGGAGAGAAACGCCAGGGAGAACACAATTGCTCACATGCTCCCCAGATCCCTTCCCCTCCCTAGGGCTTAGTCCCAAGCACAGTAATTGGCTCACTCACTTAATGTCCCCCCAAGGACATGAGCCCCTAAATAGTGATGTGAAACGTAACCAACTACTGTTTAAGAAAAGTCTCTGCGTGATATAAACTCTACTGGAAAGGGATTGAGTAGATGTAGCTAGAAAAACACCAAACAACCATAGCAACGCGAATACCTATTTGCTCGTTCCGGAAACAGCCTACTGATTGTCGCCGGTAGACGTCCTCAAACGTACTGAAGCGAATTTATCCATTAGAATGTGGGAGCACACAAAGCTTCAACAGTGGCCAGCAGCAAAACGGAAACGCCACCGCTCATGAAAGCGGCTACAGCGAAAAATGGTGAAATGGGGAATATACACAAAGGAAGGAAACAAAAGCTAACAAAACAAAAAGCTCTTCAACAGAACTTACCACGTTCGATTCAAGTGCATGCAATGTGGAAGACGTATGACGATAACGTGGAGTGGCTAGTTGACGTCGAGATTATCGCATAACTACAAAGCGAATACATCAGTGGCGAAAAATGGTTACTTTCTCACGTTAATCGATCGATACGACAGCGTGTGATAAAAGAGACAATTCTATGAAAGTCCCACAGCGATTATAACCGACCAAACAATACATACAGCTCTACAGAACTGAAAACTATTCAGGGAGCAGGACAGGATGTGCAGGCGATTACCAGCGCTTAGGTACACAAAACTGAGCGCCCACATGATCACTGGACTGCTCACTGGAGACATCTTGTTCAAGACCATCTAATTCGTTCTTTAAACAAATCACAGAAACTGGATCGTACCTATTGTTCTCCCTTACTATTTCTGACCAGAAATTCAACCTTCAAGCATCATAGTACTGCTTGCGCGTTGAAAAAAAGCTACTCTATGTCAGTTGAAACGATCCGAAGGAGTTGAGAAGGTCTACCCAAAATAGAACCGCAGTTCCATATTTGGTAAACTTCCTCAACTGTTTCAGACCACAGCAACGTTCCTCAGGGTTTCATAAGGTCAGCTTTTGGAAAGTCTCCCAGAACTATCCAGTTCCTGCAATCTTTCAAGTATACATGAAATCACAGGTACAAAATTTGATTCTCAGTGGTATGCTATTAGCAGGTAATCAAAAACTGGTAAACGCCAACAAGTTGGACGAAAAATAAATCAAAAAAATTAAGCAAAAAAGTCATAGTAATAAAGAACTAAGCATAAGTAATCCAAACACATACTAGATTCAGCACAAAAGGTAAAAATGAATGATAAAAGAAAGAGGAAGAGAAAAAATTGAGGAAAAACAGGGGAAAACATGACAAGGTCAAGTTGCCACAATTCAATGTTTTGAAGTATTACCGATTCACGAGCTACCTCGCAGTGAAGTAGCCCCCTAAATAATCACTCACGTACAGACCATTAATGTGAAGCGCCGTACCAATTTCAATCATTTTTTTCACCGTCGGAAATAGGTTTTCACGTGTGCCGACAGACGAGTTCGGGGCGCTCTCAACGCATAACGACTTCCCATTACCCTCAATTTAAGCGGCTGACTCTATACTGGATGAATTCGAACGCCCAACCACCCACCATCTTTCTTTCCTTAGAAATCGTAAGCACAGTGAAACCGAAAGGATAGCAGAAGTGTGTTCCTTTAAATACACAATAGATTTCATGCTCCACAGTAAAGATGGGACCTTTGGTGAGTTCATAATCGTATTGGATGATTCCGAAGTGTTTCTCAACACGACGTCGGAAACGCTAGAAGAGGGAGATGCTTGGTCGGGTAGCTTACAAGATCAAAAGCTTCGAGCTATCTTCAGGCCTCTGAAGAAGACGAAAAGGTCGAAACGTCAGGCCAGCTAATAAAGGTTCCAATTATCAACCTCGCGTGGCCAAGAAGAATTAAACAGTTGAACCCAGAAGCTATTGAATGCATTTTGGACCACATCAGGATGAAGAAAACCTCGCCCCCTGGTCCGGTCCACAAGCTGAAGCAGCCTCAATAAAGGAATAGAAACGTTACAGAGCCGTTTATCGTGGTTTTTCAAAGAAAGAGTGATACGAAATGATGTAACAATTCAGTGTTTATATGCACGATTGTTAAAGGAACAATCTCGCAAATCATTTGATGAATAATCGAAGGCGGATGACAAATTACGTTAATGAGTCCAGCCAGATAAACAGAAACTGAAACAAAACTCGAGAAACCAGGACAAAATGATTGATAGTAGAGTTTGCATCGGGTTCAAGTCTCTGAAGCACCCGCCTTCGCATGCCCCGCCCCACACCCCTTCTTTCGCACGTTGCATTCTCCTGGTACGAACAGGGGGGATCATTTGATATTCCATTTTTTTGACAAATAGAGAACAGAACATTTACTTTCTACCGCACGTTTTTGTATTCACCCACATACCTTAGAAAAGCGCCATTTCTTAAAGCAGTCCAATGGTTTCTAGAAAAGCCACAGATTCGAAGACAGCATTCGATTAACTGTTTGCCTTCCTATCCCTATGACAGCTATGGGTAATGCTTGGCGCACAGCTTCCCCTGCTTTTCCTTTTTTGGACTGCGTAGAAGACTCTATTGGACTCCTATAGGAATGCAAAAATATTTGAAAAAAGAAGAAAATTTCAATGGATTTGCAGCACCAGGGTGGTGGTTAACAATATGTAAAGGCCCCTTCCCAAGCATATTAATACCACTGAAAGAACAGTGGTCTAATATCTCTCGTCGTGGTGAATCGTAAAGCAGTTTTTGTGATGAATGAAGCTACCTGCAGCTTAAAGCAATGAAGCAGCAAAGCGGGAGAAAACCATCGATCCTGAGTATTCCAGCAGCTCAGAGTAGGGTACAGAATACAAAACAAGCAGGAGTATTAATGACTCGGGTGAAAAAAGTGCTCAACACAATGAGAGCAAATTGGTTTGGATGCAAAGAACTCTACTACTTCACGTTAGTAGCGTGTAGTAGACACAAAAATGATGTAATTCTAGTTAGGAGCAGACTCAAAAACAAAGAATAAGACGTAAATACGATTGGTGGGGCACTCAGCATCCTTTAGCGAGGGCTTATTAGAGCAAAAATTCTCCACGACCTAAAAATCCTTCAAACTTAAAACGCTATGGTTAAGACATCAAAGACCCTTAGGGATCTTTTCCGTTGGGAACACGAAAGAGTTAGCGACTTATAAGAACGAGGTTAGCGGTTCTTAGGTTTCAGATGGATTCTGAAAGCATGGAAATTAGTCTTCCACAGTGACAGCGCGCTGCCGCATAGCACCAGGGCTGCTTCAGCCGACTGTCATCAGAGAAAGCCGCGGTCAACCTCAAAAAGGATTTCATAACCAACAGTGTAAGAAACTTGTAAAAGTATTAATAAGTTAAACGTTACTAAATTGGAAGCACTATGGAGAAGGACGGCTGACCAAAGTACAACAAATCGCGACTTCTAATAGCCTGATGGCCATGAATGGCACCACCACTCGGCTCGGCGAGCTGATAGGATCTGAAGGATGCCGAATAACTCGATTCTGAACCGGTCCACTTCATGTTGAAAAAATCTAGAAACCAGCCGAAAAGCATTAAAAAGCTATTCTATTGCTATTCTAAAAAAGCTACTCTCCACACAAATGGTTGGCTAATTCTGAGACCATGAATGGTCTCAAAAAAAGGGCAAAATAATACCGGTTTCGTTTCGACCGTTGGCTCTAAACGGAAATCGCTGCATTAGCTAGTTGGTAGACGCTTTAGGATTTCCCTCAACGACCTTTCGAACGCGGACGATATTGATTTCGCACCTGCGGTTTTCGTCTAAAGTGCGAGAAAGACAGCGGCCAAGGAACGTCAGCACAAAAAACGCAAAATTGCGCCCTCTCGCCTCATGCCTTTCAACAATCATTGAATGGCACAATCAATGCGTTGGATAAACGGCGCATCAGGCTTCACATTGAAACACCAGGCAATCCGGATAGGACGTACTCTGTTTCGGATCACTCTAGATGGGATACAATTAGTCCAACTCGGTATGGAAAGCTTGCTTTGCAGAAGTAGGATACGACTTAGGGTCTTGCAGGTGATAAGCACTTTTCGCTACCTCGTCATTTTAACCCTTCCCATCCTACTAGTGCTTCTTATCTGGTGAAGCACAAAGAACATTTATGCGATGAACAAACGAGCTAGTAATTTAATATGGCAGGAAATGGCAAAACTCAGAAGTTATGACTACATAAGGAAACTGAGTTTGAACGATTTCCTATCAGGAAAGGACGCTTACTCGAAGTGGCCTTATGCGATGGAACCTAATTCCTTTGGGTGTGTTTTTGAACGATGATCTCTAATCTACGGCGGAGTGGTGTAGTGGCAAGTGCACTGCTTACACGGCGAGGGATCAAATCCTGGGTCGTGAGTCGCCCGGGCCAACCAAGCCTTCCATCCCTCCGGGGTCGGTTAATTGGTACCAGACTTGTCTGGGAGGATAAAAACACTGACTTGTACATCGGCTGGCCCCGCAAGTCATTGTATAGGCCACATCGCATTCAAACGCCACTACGAATGTACAAATGGAAGTAGAATGCGTGCCGCATCCCAAAAAGGGATTGATCAACGGCAAATGCTTTATCCTTTTATCTTTCCTTTATTCTCGATCGGACCTTCAAATCGGTCAATAGATTCCGAGTTAGATCTTCTGGAGTCGGAGTTATTGGAGCACAAATTGACTCCCTGACGAATGGTTTGGCTATAAATTTGCCCCTAGAGAACCTTTTATCTCTGGAACTTCAACATCCACACCTGTTTGCTGCAAAGACATCTGCCAAGAGTTCTGCGAGCTCCATGTGCAATCATTCGCTAGTAGCGCTCACCTTGTCAGGAACTCCTCGCAAACTACAGATACATGTCAATATTGAGTTTAGTAGCGCTAGTCTTTTCAGATGGCTTGCCGTGAAGCGAAAGGAAAATCTCATCGGAGTCGATCTGTGACCACTTCATCCGAGCTCGGACACTACCGCTGCTAGTCCGCCTCATAACTGCTTTCAGAAGATTGAATGCCAGATTTGGAAAGCAGATCCGAGGTCAGCGTCCAAAAACATCCAGCAGCGTGGGTCTCACTGTATATGGCCACTTCGGCCCATCATCCTTTCCTGGTTAGTGTTGTTGTTAAATCCTGTTCAATGTTTGAAGCACTTACTGGACTGGGATATTATTCCGTCTTACCTTCATCGTGCCCGATCTACGGAACGAAAGAAGAGTAAAGGATAATGCACACGCTCATCAATCCTTGGTGACTTGCGCCACGCATTTTGCTTCTATTCAGAATCGTAGTGGCGTTTCGAACACGATTCGCCCTACACACAGTGGCTTGTAGGGCAAGCCGATTATTGTTCAGTCAGCGTTTTGACCTCACCAGACAAATGCGAAGTGCGTCATCATGCGACTTCGAAGGATGAAAGCTTAGGGTTGCACCCTGAAGTGTTACGACCCCAAGGCATGTATTCGGCGGACACTGACGCGGTAAAGCAGCGCACTAGCTACTACACCATTTCTGCTCTTGTACGGATGGAACCAATGATAGTACATTACATATCTGATATACCGTTCCCCATGTATCACAATAAGCTATAAGCACCGACCAGAGTGAGCCATACACTGCTCTAGAATGCTAACTAGAATCCAATCTATGTGGAGTTCTTCTCAGGCCCAAAGAAAGTCTTGAAACACTTCAACACCATGTTGCACCCTGAAAAACATTGCCGAAGGATATTTGGAGTGGTTAAGACGGCTATTCATCACATCCTTCTATTTGCTTTTATGCATTAGAAGCATCGGCAAACATCTCACGGTCGACCACGACAAAACAAACGGCCGTCTTATTGTTTTAGCGGAATGAACCTAAGTCTGCCGCACAATTCAGAGACCAGGAAAAGACACTTGCTTGATTACAGGCGGCTTCACTATCAATCATGTCTCACACGCGCAGAACTGGGACGTTGCAGATGACGCCGCAAGGATCTTTTCAAACATAAAAGCTCATAACATTTATAAAGGAGGAGGAATTTAAAATGTTCCTCGCGTCTGGATAAGGCGAGATCTTACGACGAAGTGTCTGTGGCCGAATTACGAACGGTGAATATAGAAACGCGTCCTTCGGGACGGCACCGCCACGCGGGCGAATAGTTGCGCACTCAATATCTTTAATCCCATAATCCACCTCATTTCTTCACGTGCGTCTTTCGGCCTTCCGGCGTGACACGCCTCTTTCCGAGCGAGTGACAAAAAAAACTACTCAAGCTCGCGTGTCTGCTAGCAAACATTTATTGCACCTACTGGCTTATTTCGATGTGATTTTAATGCTCCGTGGAGACGTCATATTCCAAGAAAAGAATTAGCGTATTTGGACGAGTAATAGCTCTCGGGCGCATATAAGCCTGCAGGAAACCAGTATTTGTTGGTACGTATTTTTCACCAAAAGTGATAACATTGAAAGGAAGGACTTGTGAGCAGAGTTAGGACCGTATCGCTCTAACAGCTGTATGAGAGCTACTGCAATAATTTTTGTCACTCCATATTCGTTCGAAGTCAACGAGACATGTTCATTTGCTGTCGCAGGCTGCTGCAATCGAGGTGGAAGAGTGGTATATTCCATGAAGAGGCGCGTGGCTGGTGCTGCCGGAGGGGGGGGGAGGGGTAGGATTTTGTTTTTCAAAGAATATACGGTATGTACGGTGAAGATTGTGGAAAGGATTTGTGGTTGAAGCCATGCAAGTCATCTAGTCTAACAATTCAAGTTCTCTATTTTCCCTAGGAAGAATTTTACACAGAATTGTAGAAAAACTACCTGTTATTTCCTTTGTGTACTTGGCAGTTTTTTCTGAGTGTGTGTTTCGATTTGTGGTGGCTCACCGAGGTCTTTTTCTGGCACTCGAGCAACAATGGAATATTTTCACAAAACTATGAGTGTATTCAGAAAAATTAACCTGAGCTTGCCTGTAACCTAGGATGATTTGTATTAAGGCATGCAGAGATGGTGGTGAGGTTCCATGGGCTTGTTCCGGGGAAGGGGGAACTATGTCTGGATGATGTTGCAAGGTAGGTGAGATATGAGGTCATACTAATTCGCTCCTCTCCCTCGCAAGCTTCGTTACCCTCTTTCCCCTCACAAAGCGCTTAGAAAAGTCTGCGGCGAATACTGAAAATGCTTCAGTGGTCTGTCAATATAGTATCGTAATAGAGCCTGTTCCTTGGTTTTGTGACGCAGCTTTTATCTTGCCCCCTGGAATCTTAATTACGGATTTCCTTTACATCAGAAAGTATGAATATGCTCTCTTGAGGGTGTGAAAGGTGTGCTCATTGCTGAAAACCATAGAGCGTTAAGGAGTGGGTTTGACCATGATACTATTATAATACACGATGAAACCGGTTCTAAGCTCAGTGTAGAAACGTTTAATGAAAATAATAATTCAACTCGCGCGATTTCGAAGTATGGGCTGTTATTGGAGACCGGATTCTTCAGCCGATTAGGGAGGATGGAGTGAAAATTTTCGCGTCCGTGCATTTAATTGGCGTGAACTGGGAACTCAAAAAACATATAGGTGACAAAAATCAGATCAATGAAATATGAAGGCGACACAAGTTTAAAGTAGCGCACTAAGGGAACTCACGAAACCCAACTACAATTTCTATACGAGACAAATATAATTCGAAGACATCTCTTAAGTGATCTTTTTTAAGTGCATGGCTTCTCCTTTCACTGGTCGTATAATGACATCAATGAATATGGAATTGTTTTCTACATTGGAAAGTAACCGGTCCAACCTCGCAAATGGCTAGGCATTCTCAATGGATTATTTATATCTCGTTCCGTGAGATGTGACGGATGAAGTGTGATTTTTTCTCAAATTTGTTGGAACGAAAAAATGAGAAGAAATCAATCGGCCCAGAAGAAGAATGGGGCTGCAGAAGCAGCGAAGACGGTAGAGGAGTGCGTATAGTTTTCAATTGAGAAATGGGGGGGGGGAGAAGCAGACGAGGGCGCGAAGGAAGTTACAAGCGTCCCTCCCGCTCTTACCTCTCCCCACCTCCCCAGGCGCTTAGCCAACCAAGTTTGCCAATACATGAAAATGCTGCTAGTGCTTCAAGGGTCTTGACGAGGGTCTGCACGTTTACCCTCGCATTACTAGAATAAGATCGAGGAAGGCTTCAATTGAGCTGAACATCAGATAGAAACGTTAAGGCAGACACATAGGGATAAAGTGAGCCCTCTCAATCGAGTACTATTGGGCCTGTGTTTTGTCAACAGCCAAGAAGGACGAGGGAAATCGCATAGGGTCGTGAAATGAGCGTGGACATGACCAAAATGCAATTACGGTGACGAACATCAGACAAGAATATGAGCGCGACACAAAGAAAGACCCTTAAAAACTCCACGCCCCACTAACTTTTCGAACGAGCCATTGGCATCTAGCTGATCCTTTTGATTGCATTCATTCTCCTTCACTGGTCTACTAATGACATGAAATGAATATGGAATTGTTTCTGCATTGAGAAAGTAACCGTTCCAACCCTCAAAATCGAGGCACTTGGAAATATCGTCGAGATTGAATGAACGTGATTTCAAATTTGTGGAACGAAAAAATGAGAATGAAATCAATGGCCCGAAGAAGTAATGGCTGCAGAAGCAGCGGAAGTGCTGCGACGTGCGAAATTGCGTTTGTCTGAAAGTACGAAGAGATTCCAAAAATGGAAAAAGGGCAGCGATGAAAAACCCCGTGCCCTAAAACGGAAACGAATGCTTCCTGCTCAACAGCGTTTCTATTTTAAACTCTTATCGAAGGCAAAGTAGACAAAAAACCACTCCGCAGTAGTAAGTGGAGGGTCACTTATACAGAAAGAGACCTTTTCGCGAAGTGGGAAAAGTCGCTTTCTGTCCCGCGGCAGTCTCCTCAGTAGGAGACGTTGTGTCCTATAAGTCGAGAAGGAGGAATGAAATCGGAGAGTCATTAGCTAATCCCGATCCCGTAGCGCCACGTGGAGTCGTCTCATGGAATCCCATATTAGTCCATCCCACAGGAAAGTAATTTTCTCTCGAATCTATGGGTACTTTCCGGAGCACCGTGCCCATTTGACTACAAACCAATAATTGAGATTTAAAGGGCCAGGTTTCATGGATGGTTCAGTTGAGCAAGGGAAATACTGTAGAGATTTGGTTTACCTTTTAGGGGATGTACGGTACCAGAGCAACCCAGAGTTGCTTCAGCGTCTTCCCATTTCTACTTATAAGATCAAAAAAAAACTTGATACAGAGGTTAAGTAGAAAACTGGAAATGATTTGTTTGTTTAGTGGATTTTGGCCACTTTATTCCTGATATCCATGCGATTTTTGGGAAATAATTGGCATAACTTTGTCATTATTTCTATCAATACTGCCTCAATATTTAAATGCACCAGTTGTGGATAAGCAACATTACTGATCGTTATGAATAAAGAAACCCTTTTCGAGTCAACGAAGCCCCTCCAGCCACACAAAAAGGCGGAAAGTTTATAGAACAAGATATATTCGTTAGAAGAGTAGTGAGACTGTGGTTTTATCATCGTACTGAGACGGAGCTGCAAAGGAGAAGAATAACAATTTAGAACAGTGAAAGGTATACTGCAAAGAGCGAAGCAACTGCATGGTCCGAAATAGTACAGCTCTTCTACGAACGACCACCTGGTAAAAAATTGTGTAAATGGCCCTCACTAGCAAGCTGCTCATAAATCTAGTGCTAAGAAAAACTGTCATATTCTTAAGCCATTAAATAGTAGGCTTTATGGTTTCAGATTACTGATACCTGATTACATAGTGAAGAAGCTAAATATTGTATAACACAAAGAGGCACCAAAATTTTATTTCAAAAGAATTCCAAAAGTTTTGGAATTCTTTTGAAATAAAATTTTGGTGCCTCTCTGTGTTATACAATATTTAGGTGCTGATGAGGCTCCGGGACAGCACAATATTGAGAGTGAAGAAGCTGTTACTTGCTAATAAAGAAGAAAATTCCGATTGCGAACAAAGAAATGATTTGCTTTTTATTATAAATTTCTAGTAGGCTTGTCATTTTCCTATACATTTTTTTCTATGTACCTGTTCCATCCCCTTGGAGTAGCACCATTTCAAACCCAAACATGCGACAGGAGCCCTAACTAGATCTCCCTCTTGCGCATTTTCTTGCAATCCCACTTAAAGGAACGGCTTAAACGACATCCTTCTGCAGCGAATATTTCATCACTCTGTCTCTCACTCTTTTCCGCGCCGAGTATGCAAAAAAGTAATTTGAATTAAACTGCCCCCGCCGGGCGCAATCAATCTGTCGGCATTACAAAGCTGTGTAGCACCAAGGCAAGAGCGGAAAAAAACACCGGTCGTCAGAGTGGTAGTCGAGGCAGCGGCTTAACGGCGCTCGACGACCAGCAGCTCAAAGTGTCAGCCGACCTTTTCGAACTACTCAATCAGGCCAAAAGACTTCCTTTTCCTCTCGAAGTTTACTCTGCCGCCGGCAACACAGAGGGGATGTCCATTCACACACGAGGGTTTATCGATCCTCATAAAAAACACCAAACGGCGCATCGTATAAGAGGCCGACGAAGAGTACGCGTCTGGTTGTCGCCGAGAAAACACGAAATAGCCAGGTCAATGGCGGCTCCATTAATCCTACACTTACGCATAGGTCACCATGGCGGCAAGCTTTCGTGGATGAACCATCTAGCACTGGTTCTGCGCGTACACTATAGCCCACGACTAAATCCGTTATAAGAAAGAAATAGAATCGCCAATGGAGAGGACTAATCTTTACACTACATAGAGAAGCTAAAAAGAGCGACAGGCTTCAACGGCTAGACTCACGGCTTGCTCCAGTGAAAAATTCCCTGGAGGCGGACACATTTCATGAATGGCAAGCGTTTAGAAGCCAATTACACAAGTTCGCCTGCCACGCACTGGCAATAGTGTTCAGTTTTCTTTCAAAGCCAATGAACTCTAAATCCGGGGGACAGACTTCACAGTCAAAAAAAAGCGCCAGCAGCGAAATTGACTCAAATGCTTGCCACAACGACTGTTTTCACCAAATTCGCTACAAATTTGAGTACTGGGGTTATTTGGCGTCCTGATTACGAATATAACGTTTACGTTGGCGCTGGCTCCATTTCGCGCCTACTTTCTGGCTGTCTGCATTCCTCACTAATTAGATAGCGACCAGACTAATTGTAAGCCGGGAGCAGGGCTCCAAGGTGGGTAAGCCACTCTTTGATCTCACACACTCCAACTGTTGCCAAACGGTGCATGGTTTACCGGGTGTGGTTCACTAGGACAGAATGCGACTTTTTCGCGTTTTGCGCGCGAAACATTTTTCGCTGCGGAACCTCAGGTCCACTCATGATCAGCGGTGGACCTGAGGTTCCCGCAGCGAAAAATGTTTCGCGCTGCGAAACGCGAAAAAGTCGCTTTCTGTTCCGGTGAACCACATCCTGGCTCACTCACCCCAGAGGCCCCCCTCTCCCTAATATGAGCATAGCCTTTGACCTTGTCAAATACACCCTATACAGAGAAATAAGTGAGAGCCCAGGAGAGCGGAAACTAAACATTGCAAACAAAACAACAAACGACAACAAAACAACAAACGTTAAACAATGCTAGCTGTCAAAAGCCAATGATATACTCGTAACCAGGAACCAAATACTCCCTAAAAGTAGAGGCGAATTTGGTGACAACAACCGTCGTGACAAAGTGGCGCCAAATGGCCAGTAATGAAGACCCACTTGTAGATAGTTGTTTGAAGGAACGGTGCATTTACACTGGAACCTAAAAATCTACACACTGCGGGCTCCTGGGTATTTTTAACTTGCGGCTAGTCTTACTCATCACTTTTTGACCACAATTGCGCAAAACACACACTCGACAACTGACACATGCAGCAACATAGCATGAATAGAAAAGCGAGTAAACGAAATTCTCTTCCTCGTCTACAAGGGAAAAAGTAGGCTTACAAAATGAATCACAGAAAACCTCGAATTAGAAAAAAATGTGGCCCTCTTCAACCAGAAGAACCACCACGGGCTGTATGATTGAGTTCTCTGATCCGCCTCTTAATTTTTCCCCCACTAGGAACTATAGGAACCGAAAAAATGGGTGCGTATGCAAAAAAATGCTAGAAATGTGTTAAAAGTGGAAGAACAACCGCGTAAAAACTGAATAATTCTGAAGGGATTTGTTCCCTTCCCCGATCAAAAGATAGCTGGCTGTGGCCCCATATTGAGAATGGTCAAAAATAATTCATTTTTACATATTTCGATAACTTAGAGAATAACCACCAAAACAATGAAATAAAAACTGATTACAAACAACTCCGACAAGCGGTCTATCGAAGACAAGGATTGGATATAACAGAAATACCTCAACCAAAAAATCCTTTGAATCTCGGTCAAGGTAAAACTTCTTTACCTAAACTTGCCGGCCTGATTCTTTTGCAACCAGCTACAATACATCTGCAGATGAATGGCGCCGCCGTAAAATAATATATATCTTTGCTGTCATCATTGGGGGCAGCCGCCAAACGTACATGGGGAGGACAGGGATAAGAGCACACCGTTCTCGGGCCCAACATTCAGAGAGGTCTCGAACGTATGTTTGACTGTATCTACCTTCTCAAGAGAAATGCCTACCGGCAAAAAGAAGTCTGGTAGCAGCTGGGCTGGAGCATTTATGGTAAGCCTCTTCAAGCTCGATGGTGGACGACCGCATATCCAAAGGTGGTGAAGGCGGTGCACGGGCACACGTCCGCTTGCCGAAAGATTGTCTCAAAAACTACATCCACAGCGGGACCCTAAGCGAGGAAAAGTTGGCTGTCTCGCGCCATCAGTGGAGCGTCTTCTCTTGTCCTTCCTCCGCAACTACCCCGTCGCTGAAGGAGCCTAAGCCTGGTGTCAGAGTACGCGATCCGTCGCAGGTTGCGCTGATGCGCGATTCACGCGACGGTCACGGAAATCACAAGTGCCCGATCAATACTGCAAGGTGTTCTCCAATCCTGCCGCCACTTCTGCTTGATAGTGATGGCTGAATGACGACTGCTCATGATTCCACTTGTTTCATATTCAGTGTTTCAAATGTTCACACACTTGCAATTTTTGCGATCCGTCGCGTGAATCGCGCAAATCGCCAAATCGCGCAAATCGCGAAAATCAGCGAAACCTGCGACGATCGCGGACTCTGACACCAGCCTAAGTCCGACGTCCTGATCAGTGGTGGACTGGGAGCAATGCAACGTGTGCAACGTTCAGCGTGGCGAAATGTTGGCGAAGCCGCTTTCTGCCCAAGCGAATACATCTCTCTCCCCCCGTTCCCACTTCTATCTCGTCAACTTCGACTCACTATTGTCATTAGTGACCTCTTGGAAACACCGATCACTATTCCTTGGGCAGAGAAAAGAAAAAAAGGGAAGAAGTTCCTCATATCCTCACTGTTTCGCTGCTCTGAAGTCCCATTTCCCGAAAATTTTCAAAACAAAGGCATAAAAGTTACCATCTAAAGTTGAAAATTTGGTGGTAAGACACACTCAATTCTGAAGCGTGGAAGAAAAATGGCGATGACGGCAGAAAACTAGAGTTCCTGTTGTCAAGAGCAAATTACTAGCGTTACTAATGCATGAAATACCACCCAGTGACTTGAGGCGTAGACTCATCCACGATGAATGAAAAAGAAATAAATCTCCGAACAACGACAACAGGCGCCGATCTAATGATGTAACGAGCTGCAGAGAGAAAGGGGGATCCGAGAGAGCAATGAAGACCTCGTGTGCAGAATATTCGCCGACCAGGTGGTTTCTTTCTGGCGGAAAAATGAAGACTACATGGTTGAATAACTTCAAAGGTAAGCACACAATAGATGCAGGACGCCCAAAGGTACGGGGCGACCACAGAATCATTGTTTCGTTGTGGGACCAACGAAAGAAGTATGAAAAGCATTCAGAGAACGAGCAATTAGGGAAGATAATTGGATGACTGATAGGATCTCTCCAACCGTTCCCACGCTCACAATGCTCAGAGTAATTGGATGTGTCGCCGTAGCACCGGCCTGGCGCTCGCTACAAAAAGGATTGTGCGAAATGAGATCGGAAGACTATGCAAAACCGACCAAGAAACGGCGAGCGTCACATGAATGTCCAAGGTTTATGGCTTAAGACCACAAACTGGGTCAATGACCACAAAATGTGTTCAAAAAATGCGCCAAGGAATCCCGAGCAAATAACAACTAGGTTATCGATTTTGCCTTTTGTTCTGCGAATATAACAAATCAAAAGGAAACTTTAAAAACACCATAATAATTCACACCAACTTGGCTACTCCGCTGCTTCGTTTATCAATAAACTTAAACTTTAGTAAGCCTGGTAACAGACATACATTTTTCGTAATTGAGCCCACAAAAAAGTATTTTCCCCAATCTTCAAAGCAAATTCGTCTCAGAAAAAGCATAAGTAGTAAGTAAAATCTTCAAGGAAAGATTTCAGAAAAAAAAAGGTTGTGATAGACTAGCTCCGATCAATAGAACTAATTATCAACATCTACTATGTGTTATTATTCGGTATTACTTCAGTAATTTTGCAGAGCTATATTATTTAAAAACTAATATTACTGCCAGTTTCCCAATTCAACTAATTGACACAACAATCTGTCAATCAATTAATCTTTCATATCATCAATGAGGGTCGGATCATTTTGCAGTCGAGTGAAGAAGGAAGATACGTATTGATCATGCGATCACACGATCGATACGTACCTATCTCACACTCGGATTGTAAACCGAACTGCATGTATTATCCCAGCCTTAGTCACATTTACAATACTTCGATGATGCTTCTGACAGATGGGACGACAATTTTAGACGTGAGTTAATTAACAACTAATTAAGCCCAGCGTGTTGTCCTTCAAATTTGGAACAAAAAATGGATCGGAAACATCTTTTAGGAATTGATGCACGGAACCTTCGCTTACAGACCAGCTTATAAAAGTGGCTTACACCATGCTAAAGTGTAAGTCAAAACATATGAAATTTATGCCATGTTAGCCATTGATTTCCTCTGGAAGATCCACCTCGAGCAAATTTGATATTGCTTGAAAAAAAAAAACAGATTTCTTTCAGAACAAACAAAAGAGTCGGGACTACAGTTGCTCTCATACTTGTTTGGCTTCCTAGCCGGATTCAGTCAGAATAAGGATAAAGCTGGAGGGAAAAAACTCGCCGTAAAACTTCTTTTCAAAGCTGTAGCGGCAAGTGAATAGTATAAACAACTGCATAACACATTACGTCATCGTTTCAGTGTAAAGTAAACAAAACAGAAACAGAAAAATATGGAAAAGCATGAATAAAGGCGAACCAAAAACCCGAAAACAGCATAATGGGGCTGTCGGCAAGGGAGACTGGTTCGGACGGTGAATGCAATTTCCGATAAGGGGCGGTCAGCCAGAGCATCGAGTGGCAATCTCGTCGCCTCAGTCCTGACGCGCAATTCATCGATTTCGCTCTGGGACTCTATTATTATCGCTTCCGATGAAGTACAGTTCGTAGCTAACGATTCGGAAGAATCCACGATTCGGGGATTTGGCGATTAGGCGATTCTGCTGAAAGGAAGTCACAATATGGCGTAATCCGAGAGTTCCCACACATCGAATGAACAAATCAGTCCGTAGTACACGCGGCGATGACCTCATAAGAAATCGACATCACCCGTATTTTGAAGCGTTCTGGATGCTGACACTACGCGACGCACGACATAAGGTCTGGCAACTATGGGCCATGCACAGGCCACGGGGAAACAAGCTGTCAGCTGGCTATGCGATGAGAGGGAGCAACACTAAGAAGTTCCAAGGTTTGTTGCTAGGTATTCTAGCGGTGCAGTTCAATTTGAACCAAAATGAATGAGTTATAGGCAAGTAATCTAATACAACAGCTGTTGCCGTCCCCTCAGTTTTGAATAATCTGGTACTACTCAGAAAGGAGGGCGGAAGTGGTGTAGTGACAAGTGGCGCGCTTACCACGCGAGCGGTCCGGGGATCAAATCCTGGGTCGTGAGTCGCCCGGGCCAACCAAGCCTTCCATCCCTCCGGGGTCGGTTAATTGGTACCAGACTTGTCTGGGAGGATAAAAACACTGACTTGTACATCGGCTGGCCCCCGCAAGTCATTGTATAGGCCACATCGCATTCAAACGCCACTACGAATGTACAAATGGAAGTAGAATGCGTGCCGCATCCCAAAAGGGATTGATCAACGGCAAATGCTTTATCCTTTTCCTTTTTCGAAAAGGAGTAATAGGCAGGGTGTGGATTGAGGGGTTGATTAATAATGTCAAAAGACACACATTTATGCTGGTTTCGCTGCTTCGGACCGAGCCATGTTAAAGGCGGAATTACTATTGAAAGAGAGCCCATTAGAGATAAGGTAGAGGTGGTCACAGGTGCTGGGATGAAGAAAAAAGCATGATGAGAAACATGGCTCAGAACCCTAGAAATGAAACGCCTTCCTAGCCCGTTGATTCCCGCACTGATGCGCTTTTTATAGATGCTCTCCTCATCTACTCTAACTCTTTCTTTCTCTTTCTCTCTCTCTCTCTCTCTCTTCGGACAACCTGGTTAGAAAGCCTGCGGAGCTGTTGCTCAGCCAGTACACTAGGGCGTACCGCGCGATAGCGTGCGCGGGAGGACCATGTTAGATCGCATGGGGAATATCCTTCGCTGCAATCGTTCCAAACCCTCAGAAAATCTGGCTGTCTTTCTGCTAGAAAGGTTTCCCCTTCTTCAACCTTCGACATTACCGTGAATTCCTCCCCTTAAAAGAGACTCGTTAAATTTCAGAAAACAATGCGATTCCCGTATTGGCACGATTAACAAATGTGGTGCATCTTGCCTCGCTTCAATAGTGTACAAACCGATTTTTTTCTCCACGGAGTACAAAATGGTTTTTTCCTCGCAACGGCGCTCGCACTTTCTGTAGATTGGGTAAACAGAACTTTTGGCGTACGTGAAGCGAGAAGTGAATTTTTTTCAGAATACGAGAATCCTAAAGAGTGGGGCAATATTTACGCTTACCTTCGGGAGGGCGTAACCTCCTAACAAGATCGTCGTTTTTAGATACTTGAACATTTTCAAGCAGTGAACACCTTGTAGTTCATTTGCAGTTCGAGAGTGAAATGGACACGGATCGATCAATAGCGCAACCGCTAACATCGCGGCGCATGTGGTACGCGTTGCGGTGCCATTCAGTCATTCTTGTTTCCCTTGTTCCTTTTCGATTTTCACATCTCAGCAGCCCATTAGAATTAAAGTAGAGGTAGTCAGTGTGGCGGGATGAAGAAAAACTATGAGCAACGACCCAGAACCCGAGAAACGGGACCTTTGTTAACCGGGCCAAAATTAGACGGCGAAGGGATGGGCGGGCAGCGTCGATAGCGGCGCGTGGAAAGCCATGCTAAATCGCTAAGGGCATATCCTTCATGCGAATTGTGTGTCGATCCACATCCTTAGGGGTCCGCCTGTCTTTCCACTACGTAAGTCCCTAACGTGAAATCCTTCAAGTTCTTCTTTTACAATTCTCGCTCGGTTGTACCTCTATCTCGTAGTTTCTTTCTGTTGATGAGTAGTCTGCATTTCGTGTGGTTTTACCCGAGAAAAGGCGTTGGGCACATAGGTGCTCGAATACTGGACCTCGTGGACGGAGTAATCTGGGCCGGTTCCTTGCCTTATGCGTCGTGGCACGTGGTACGGAAAACAGTACGTCTCCGGAAGATTTTGACAACGCATGCCAGCGGCGCATACCAGCGTTTTGACCAGGGTCAACCGTCCATTCGCATCTTTGAACGACACGGTCGCCAGTTGCGATTTTGGGAAAGGGCTGGAGTCGCACTTTGGGGTTGGGCAAGATTAACTACCTGTAGGAAAAGTGTGAATGGGGTTGTAAAGGAGGGTTGTATAGGACGGGTTTT
>MU891505.1:0-10359 GCA_036418205.1 Ostertagia ostertagi
GTACACCAAAGGTAAGATTGGGAATAAAATAGGTGTGAAAAAGCGTTCAGTTATGAAGCTATAAGTGGGAAGTGATCTGGAAAAGAGAAGGAAGTACGGAGACCTCGCCCTATTTCAGCAACATTCCACCTTGAGATAGAGAAGAGGACGAGTTTCACGAACCTAACTCTACTTGCTCCAGTGCCAATGACATTGGGCCGCAATGGGACCGCTGCCTCAAATGCGCCCGCGCTTTACGAAGGTGTGAGTTGCAGGTCGGACGAGCTCCTTGCGCCTTTGTCGCGCACTTTCAAGCGGCAAAAGGGGCGCGACATCAACGCTTGTCCGCCTGTCTACTACCCCGGGATGGAACAGGCGAGCGCACCTAATCCCGTGGAGTGCCTTTAAAGTATGCTACAAGTGTTAGACACTGAGAGGCGAGTTAAACTTTTCTCGCTGTATTAACACTGCACTGGTGTTGTTTTTAAGGCACTTCCTGTGCCGAAGTAGCTAGCTTAAAACTGCTGCTGTTCTTATCAAAATTGTCAGCGTTAATTCATTACTGAGAAACAACAGTTGGGTAAGAAAGGAGTTGTTCCTTCGTGTGGTGGCACGGATTAAGGGAGACGATCCGGGATGGTATGTAGTATCCTTGACTCGCACTCAACGTTAGTAATCAGAGGCCATTACACGAGGATAAGAAGGAAGGAAACTACGACATGACCAGGGTAAACCACGAGCTTTCCTACAATATTTGCAACATTCGCGCTCTGTGCGGATTCGAGCCTCTGATAATTCTGATCATTTATCGGATCACTACGTCTGCACCATGAACACTACAGTGGAGGGAAGCGCTGCTATCGGAGTGACGCGGGCGCTCGACATGGCGGTCTCATGAACTTGCCCACAATGTGTATTAGCATGTTTCTCAACACGTCCTTTTTGCTCAGCCTCAATCGTGTCCATTTCCACCACACATGCACGTGTAAAGGTTTAACACGTTGACGACAGCGCGGCAGCAATGTGTGCCGCCATTCGCGGGCCGTAGGTTTAACACGTTGACGACAGCGCGGCAGCAATGTGTGCCGCCATTCGCGGGCCGCGTTGAACAATGTGGCAACTATGCATGCCACACCCATTGCATTAATTTTTTCGTGCATGCCCGATTCTTCCCAAGTTTTTTTGTGTTCACTATAGAACAAACATTAGCATAATCGTAAATGACGTGGCTCCCAGAAGAAACAAAGTATGAATTAGTAAACGTTATCCGGGTCTACAAATAATGTATGCTCGGTTCATTCCTCGTTTTAGGTCATTAACAAGAATATGTTGATAAAAGGGCGGAAGTGGTGCAGTGGCAAGTGGCACGCTTACCACGCGAGCGGTCCGGGATCAAATCCTGGGTCGTGAGTCGCCCGGGCCAACCAAGCCTTCCATCCCTCCGGGGTCGGTAAATTGGTACCAGACTTGTCTGGGAGGATAAAAAACACTGACTTGTACACATCGGCTGGCCCCCGCAAGTCATTGTATAGGCCACATCGCATTCAAACGCCACTGCGAATGTACAAATGGAAGTAGAATGCGTGCCGCATCCCAAAAAGGGATTGATCAACGGCAAATGCTTTATCCTTTATCCTTTTAATGGTGATAAAAACGATTAGTAGAAGAAAAAGCAAACCTATTAAAGCGGCATGACATGAATTCTACTAACACAACCAGGTTCAGAATATTTTTGAAACCAATGCAGCGAAAATGAGTTATGTCTTTTTCATTGAGATAACACGATTTTTGTCAAACTTCGATTACTGCGACCCAGATGCGAGTTAGAAGATATTGGAATCATTTTTTCCGTCAGATATTTGCATATTTAGGGCTCGTACTCTACAAATGTGCGGTAAGTTGATCGAGCTCGCAAAATCACGCCAGTCAACCCGCGGGCAAATCCCTCGCGTTCATCACGTAGATGCCGTCAACGTGTTTCTGCTCAATAGCTTTGACTACTACTGGAGACAAAGAAGGACAATGAGAAATATGTAAAGCCAGACGCCACCACGACCACCAGTAAGAAGTCCTCCATAGAAAGTATGAAAATGAAAATGGAACAGCTGCTGCCTTAACAAAAAAGTTTTTTCGAGATATGCTGCAAGCCATACTTTTTCGAACATAGATGCATTAGGCTGTTAGGAGTCAGCAATCAAACCAGCATTCTGTAATGCGACCCTAGAAGCAGGGTGAATATTGGTCGAGGATCCTCGACGAGGGGTCGAATTTGTCGGGGTGTGCGTGGGGGTCGTATTTTTCAGGGTGGATCGTGGGGGTCGTACTCATGGGGGTCAGTAACGTCAGTGGCATCGTGGTGCAGATAGCGCAGCAGAAAATAAGGATATGTGAGAAAACGTGGTATAAAATATTCAGGAATAGAAAAAAAAGAAATATTCAGGTTGCAGAAGCTCGAAATGTGTTTACTACAATATAGTTTCTGTCAACAGGTCATCATCATATGTGTAACACCTTTCAATAGATTCTACAACTTGAGTGGAGGTCGGATGCATGGCCTATACTGAGACGAGATCGGACGATGACGATTGCCTCTTTTTCTTGTCGCTTACGTTGGAATATTCTAGACACATTTCGAGTGTTACCAACGAATTAACTTGCAGTGGTGAAGAAGGGAGCGACTTTTCAGGTGGCCGAGATCCGCCCTCGATAGATCCTTAATCACTTCGACGCAAATATCTCCTCAACTAGAGAACGTTGAGAAAAGTTCAACAAACCCTCAGAGAACGCAAGGCTCCCGCTTTCCAAAACTATCCTGCTTTTTTCGATATCTCACAAAATTAGAGAGATACTGCCTTTCAAGTGACAAAGACTAGCATGAAAAACTCAGCATCCTCGACGCTGCCTCGACAACATTTGAGAGGGATTGGGATCCTATCTCCTTGAATGAAAGGGTTGGATCAATTTCAATACTGCTCAGTGCACTGTTAGTAGCAAACCGAGCTCCATCTAACCCTAACACACTTTGCTCTAAAGGTTTTGAAATGTGGGAATGGAGCCTCTCCATCGAGAGTGTAGATTTCGATGGTTTCGAGCGGGGTTTCTGCAAATCTGACCCACGGACAAACAATACTGTTGTGACCATGTCCTCGACACGATTCTCACCCTGCTCAGTAGGACGAAAGTGGTGAAGTGGCAAGTGACACGCTTACCACGCGAGCGGTCCGGGATCAATCCTGGGTCGTGAGTCGCCCGGGCCAACCAAGCCTTCCATCCCTCCGGGGTCGGTTAATTGGTACCAGACTTGTCTGGGATAAAAACACTGACTTGAACATCGGCTGGCCCCCGCAAGTCATTGTATAGGCCACATCGCATTCAAACGCCACTACGAATGTACAAATGGAAGTAGAATGCGTGCCGCATCCCAAAAAGGGATTGATCAACGGCAAATGCTTTATCCTTTTTAATACAACCCAGAAATATTGACAGCGTTCAGAATGTCATGTTCACCGCTCCTGTATCACTTCAAACAAGGGGTAGGCGAGGCTGAAATCTCTGAGCCACTGTTATCCAGAGTCTCTCACGGCAATGTGTGGTAGGGTGCTTCCGGTTGACGTCATGATCGCAACTCCTTCAAAATGAGTTGTTCGAAAACTCGTTCGTGTTTTTTGGAACTCTCGCTAGAATTGATGTCCGTTCGTAATTTCTAACTATGTTTGCGTGCATACACTGTGAAGAGCGCACTAATTGTAAATGGAGTAACTTATAATGGAATCACGCCCACCCTGGTCGTTTTCTTCAAGTTCAAAATGGAAAAGAAGAGAGCCTTGCTTGTGTGATCTCTGATTTTCTATGATACAGACGAATTTTGCTCTGCGGCTCACCTTGCCGTCGTTTTCCTTACGGTATCACAACGATTAAACATTGTTGCTCAGAGAACCGCAGTTTCATGGAAAAAACGCGGGATTCAGGGAAAAACTTTGGCCATCATTGTCAGACTGGACTAACCGCGTCTACCCAATTAAACCAATCCGCACGAGATAATCTGCTGTGTGGGTGGCCGCTGCACTCTCATGCTTCAAGTGCACAGTTTGCTTCCGTCGTGGTGTGACCACTGATGACAAGACTGCGGAAGGAGTGCAGTCTCCAACATCCTTCTCAGCCTCTTCGTACAAACAGGCGGAGCGACGTCGATTGCTGCAGTACTGAGCAAGCACTCTATTCAACCACATGTATAAGGAAATGTAGCTGGATAGACCATAGGACGCCTGAAAAAATGACAAATCATGAAGGGCTATGTTACCCATCCGCGGGAATGATCTAGGGTTTACTAGGGGCACTCCGTCCTCGCGAAGGCCACGCCTACTGTAATTAGTGGCAAACAATGGTGGTTGCTGATGTTGCAACTGTGTCTACAACTCAACAGTATGACCACTCCATCGATCAGCCACATCACACGTTTTGAAGATGACCCAGCTCAAGATCCTGCAGTTTATTCGAAAAATTTCTCGCTTGTCCCGTCTGCGCTGCACAGTCCCTCGATTGTATCTGGGACGGTAGCAAACCTTCATTAATTCAGACTTAACGTGTCGAGATTAGCTCAGACCAAAGTCAGTTTAGATAACAGGTTCAGAGCGCTTCTCAACACATTAAGTCTTGTTTAACCTACAGTTAGATCATAACCAAAAAAACCATTTTAATTAGTAGTTAGAGAGTTAACTTGTAAACCTAATTCGTAATTAGGCAGAGAAAAGAAATAGTGTGAGGTCGAGGAGGCGCAGACGCCACGTTGACCCACGAGTAAAAAGTACTCCGAAGGACTTTTTACTGGAGGGTCATACGTGTCAGACGTGGTGACTGCGCCTCTTCAATCCCGTGCTCTTTTTTCTTCTCTGACCAGCTCAACCTGTTAGGAATCAAAGAATGCAGCTGCGATCCATAATCTTCAGGTACTTTTGCAACCTTTTTTTTCTTATTTATTCGTTTCCTGATATTTTGTCGTCTGAAATCTAAAGTAGGAAGCTCTTGCTTGATCTGGGCTGGATCGCACTCTCCATTCTTTATTCTTTGCTTAGAATCTCCGATCGTTACTTCTGATTGCGAGTTAAGGGTACTTTGCTACCGTCCCTGATCTGCGTTACTAGTAACTATGCATACAAATATTAGGACCATCTGAGGAACCTCTGAATAGGCCTCAGTGCGTTTTCATCTCGAAACCCTCGATTTTCTCGGAGCAGGACTTTGACTCATCAGTCACCGGTTTGCAAAAAGTCACCGTTGGCAGTGTAAATATTGATGACAGCTGTTGCTTGACGTTCAAAAAATACAGAAAGAAAAAAGTTCAAAAAACGCACCCGCTACTGGGGCACGCTAATGTATCATTTGGTGCTCCAAGTATTTTTTGTGAGCGTAGTGAGTTAGAGCAATCGTTTTCCTTCAAAAAATAAAAATTGCGGATTACATTTCCAAGCTTACGGAAACGCTTCATGGAATTTGTTTAGCGGGAAGGATCACTTCTTTGATCGCGACTTACCTTCCCGTATTCACTACAAGAAAAGAAGATGGGATTTGTGAGTGAGCAGAGAAAGGCTCATAATGATTCTCGTCCGGTTATTGTTACATTACTGTCAAATTCGAAATAGCCAATTATTTTCTCAAATTGATAGAAGTATCAGTAAATTGGTTAATGTGCAACACCTCCTTTTTGTCATGGTCGATCAATCGGCGCAAAACTTGTTTTTTACAAAATGAAGCTGTTGACAGTAGTCGTCGACATACACTGCAGAATATATCCACTTTACACCACTCATTTCAAAACTATGCGCTTAGGGAAATTTGAAGGATCGATGTGCGTGGCCGCATTCCAAACGGCTAAATGAAAGTCTCGCAGCTAACCTTTCTACTTATGGCAAGAATCCCTACTATATATAATGCGCTAAGTCTGTCTGTCTGTCTGTCTGTCTGTCACGAAATTCCGTATTAAGCGGACAACAACCTACTGGGTCCAGGTCAAGTTTGGGATGGGTGTACCATATCTCGAGAAGTAAAAAACATACATTACCTAAGCGGAGCCCCGCCCACAGTGGGCGTGGCGTGCGTCGAAATGAGTGGTACTGAGGACCATGATTTCAAATTCAGTCACAAAACAGCCTCGAGACCGGGACAAAAGTGGGCATAGGTGTGGGTTGGTAAGCCAGATTGAACTGAGGAGACCCACCCTCGGTGGGCGGGGCGTTCTCTAGAAAATGGGTGCTCAGTGAAAATATTCATAACTCGGTTAAGAGGAAGCCTACAGACCAGAAACGAAATTAGTGCAGGGGAGCAATGCCTAAGGTATTTCCACCACGCATGATGTGAACGGAGGCCCGCCCACAATGGGCGGAGCGTGTCGTGAAGCGGACAGCATTTTCTACAAGAGCTCATAAATCGGCTCCGAGATGACTTAGAGACCGGAAAACAACGGATAGAGGTCAGGAGGGGAGGGGAAGCTAAATGTCAGGGATGGGCGTGGCTTACATCAAAGTGGGCGGAGTTTGCAATTAGGCTTATAACTCGGTTCCTAGGAGTCCCGGAGTCCGGGAAAAAAGCGTATGAGGGTTGGCAGAGGGAAAGGGGTCAACCGTTTGTTGGCGCGGGCGGAGCATGCACCAAAGTGGGCGGGGTTTGCCACGGTACTTCATAACTCGGTTCCAATAAGTTCCAGAGATGGGAGAAAAGTAGAAAAAGGTTGGGGAAGAGATGATAGCCGACTGATATCAGTGGGCGACCCACGCACCAAAGTGGGCGGGGTTTGCCACAAAGATACGTAGCTCGATTTCGTCCCCTACAAGACCTCATAATTCGGCTCCGAGATGACTTAGAGACCTGAAAAAAATACGCCAGAGGTGAAAGTAGGAGTAGAGGTTGAATGTGAACGCTGGGCGTGGCACACCCGGATGTGGGCGGAGTTTGCCACCGCTCTCATAACTCGGTTCCTAGAAGTTCCGGCGACCGGGGAAAATGTGCATAAGTATTGAGGTATGGAGTAGGGTTGAATGCCATTGTTGGGCTAACCATGCACCAAAGTGGGCGGGGTCTGCCTCAGAAATTCGTGACTCATAACGCCATTTACAAGACCTCATAATTCGGCTCCGAGATGACTTAGAGACCTGAAAAAAATACGCCAGAGGTGAAAGTAGGAGTAGAGGTTGAATGTGAACGCTGGGCGTGGCACACCCGGATGTGGGCGGAGTTTGCGGCGTAAGTAAGATGTACCGAGCAGAAAGCTAAAATCAAGACAAAAATACTGATGGGCCCGATTTTACCGCTGCAGCCCCGTCTCATGCACGCGAATGCGTGCGCAGCCAAACTGGTATATATATAATACTTTGTTATCGGTAATCTGAAAAACACGCCTATAGCAACGTCCCGGTCTAAAGAGCTACGTGGAAGCACGTTGAGCCTCCGAAGCTCAAATCGCCATAATTTCCGCTGCTCACCTTTTCCTCTACTACCGTATCTCCCTGACGGACCATATCTTGTTCTCAAGTAAACGAAGTAAATCGACGTTAGTGTATATATGGAGTAAAATGGTAATCCAATAACAGATAAGCAAGTCGCTTTACAAAAACATTTCTACTAAGCCTTTCCCAATCTCAATGGCTGCAGCTGAGCGTATTGCATCGTCATTAAATTGTCTGACGACTCGTATAAGTTTTAGCAAATTTTATCACGTGCCAGCACCGTTCAAAAATCCTTGGGGAAAAATTTCTTCTAGAGCAAAAAGCAAAAGAGACTATCGTGAATTCAAATCTCTGTGGATATAAGGGGATAATGGAGTGTGGCGTGGTTTATTGGTTTAATTTAGATACCACACGAAATAGAGACTGCAACTATCAAGGCAAGGTGGTACATATGTGGTGAAGTGAGCATTGGCGCCGCTCGCCACGCCCGCCGTCCTGAGATCAAAGTCTGGGCCGTACACAATTCTGAGCAACTAAGCCTTCCATTCATTTTGGGCAATTGGTGCCGATGCCCTGGTGCCCGTGATGATCTGGGAGCACAAATTTACTGACTAATATATTGGCGGCACGAAGTTGTCGGTATGACATCTTCGAATCGAGAATGCACTACTTCTTCGATTAAGAGATGGGGTGCACGGCAGATCCCAAAGATGGATTAGGCGAATCTTTTACACTTTATTAAGGTGAGACTAAGCTAAGATTTTGACTGTAATGTGAAAAATGGTGAGCGCGGACCTCACTTCCCATGGGTCCAACCTGCGTGAAGTTCTGCGCAACCTGTAATGGAACAGCAGTTAGACAAATCAAAAAAGGGAAAGAAGGCAAAATTGGGAGCTAAAGAATGAGCTGAGAGACCCTAATTTCTGGTGCTCGAGACAGGCGATGAAAAAGGTGATGTTATCGACGAGCATTTGGCTTCTTAATGTTACTTGCATTTTTTTTCGACTGCCTTCATATACCGAAAAAAAAGAGTAGTTCAGCTTATTCCTCACAATTTGTATGGCCTGCCAAAGGATGTCAAAAGGTCAAAAGTAGGGTTTAAATACTGACTAACACTCAGGGGCGTCTAGTTGCCCCGTCGGCTTTGCGACTTTATGAGAGTGGCAAGGAAACTATCGTCACGAGATATCCTGGACGAACTTTGGACAACTTGAGAAAAAAGCTTCATTTCCGGTTATTGCTGTCCATGAACAGAAATGGATTTTTGAGTGGCTACGAGTTATTCGCTTCCATTTATTAGAAAGTTGCAGGAAATTTGAAATATTATATGACACAGTCGGTGAATGCGTAAAACGCATGGAACTACTGGTCGATACTGAAGCCTCACCCCAAAAAAATGCGGTGTTATGCAAATGAAGAGCTCGTATAACTTCGTATAATGGGGTGTGATTTGACAAGGACGATGCGCTAAGGCCGAAGCAGCACTGGCCCCGCCCAACGCCACTGACCCCACCAGGGTGAATATCGCTTGAGGATTCCACAAGGGCATGTCAAGGATTTTCGTCTGATCCTTTACGTTCTCGCGCACGCGATTCAGTTGCGCGCCACCGCCGCGGCAGAGTCAACCCTGCGTTGCGCAGTTTTCAACGGCCACGTTGCGCAGTTTCGCCCGATTAGACACGTTCTCTCGCGCGAACATTCACACTCGCATGCTCGAGCCGTCTGCGTCTCCGCCCATACAGCGTGCGTTGAGGATCTCTCAACGTGCCGTTGCGAACTGCGCAACGCAGGGTTGACTCTGCCGCAAGCCGTCTGTGCTCTCCGCGCGTACATTCACTATCGGCTCTACTCTCGCACAGCAGAGAGCGATGGTCGAGGAATTCCTCGACCGTTATTCACCCTGTACCCCACCCATAATTCAATGCTACTTCGCTCCGCTGCTTTCGCCGAGGGGAAGTCTTTGTTTTCTTAATTTTCGACGGTTTCTTTCCGCTTTTCATTACTAACGTTACAGGCTACATCTCCACTGTTACTTACAAGCGTAACAAGACATCAGTATGACCTCGAACTTCTACTCTGGCTATATCAAAGCACGGAAAGTCCGTGGATTCATATCCTAGGCACACGAGAATCACTGAATCCAACCGCCACTTACCGTAGATTAGGAAAAGTCCATTAGCCTTTATTGTTGAGTGCCTGCACGGCACGACGAGGAACGTAGAAGAAATGCTGCGCCGCTTAGATGTCATAAGGGTCAAACACAAAGAACGCTCGGATTGCATTAGAAAATCGAATTTCCACAAGCCTAATTTAATCAGTTCCATGTCAGCTAGCATGCCGAAAATGCACGGGCTCTTCTTGTGGTAACAAATTTGACGCCAAATCTTCTGATAACATTTCCGTGGAAAACTAAATTTCACAATATTCAAAAACATTTAGTCAGGCAGCAGTTGACTCTTCTGTGCCAAACAGGTTTTTTCTACTGAATCTCTTATTGAGCCGACGTTTAGACTAATCCGTCAACTTCAATTGAATGAAGCATTTGGAAACTTTTCAAAGGCACGAGTCGGGATTGAATTGATGCGTTATTTTGTTCAAACATTAGGCAAGGGGTGCAATGAGGAACATTAGTGAGGAGAAAAAGCAAAAAGCACCATAGAAAACACTAAATTTCCCTTAGGAGGCCGGCCGTAGTACGACGGAGAGACACAGCGCTGCGAGGAGAGGGAGAACGCGAGATAGTACGTCGTACGCGAGAGGACGCAGAGACCACGTATGCCGTGGTTGATAAGGATGGCACTATGGCAGCACACAAGCGAAGACCTTAGCGCCGTCGCTCCGCACTTTTTTGAGGAGCGACAGTGTATGTAGGCCACCTGTTCCTGGGGATCTCTCTTTCTCAATCCAAAAAGTCTGGCGCTTGGCACCTGGTCCTGACTAG
>MU891506.1:0-16414 GCA_036418205.1 Ostertagia ostertagi
ACAAGCCACGAATCCTCCATCCTAAGTCGAACAGCTACAGGGGTGTCTTTATATTTTTGACACCCACTATATAAGACGCCTTCACTTTTATTAACAATCAATAGGAATTCAAAGTGATGTGAAACTTAAATCCTCGTGAGCAGGAATCCAGTACTACACATAAATGAGAAAGAACGACAGCACGGGCAAGTGAAAATAAAGCAAACAATTGTGACATGAATGATCAGGAATTGCAGTGGTGGATCTAACGCCAATATGTAGGATATGCGGGGTGATGAGCCTGAGACTATCAAGTTTAGCCCGAGTGGAGGGTGGTGCAATTTCGATGACGTCCTTGAAGGTCATTGGTTTACTAGACTTTTCAGCGCGCTGGAGGTGTAGTTGGGGCCGCCTCTTAGGCGGGGGGGGGGGTCTTAGGGCAAGCCGCTCTTTTTATAAAGGATTCCTGGCATCTTATCAGAAAAGTGGTGAATGATACCTCTATGGTTCGATCCCCCGCGGCGACTAAATTTTGCAATCAAGGTTGGCGGCCACTTGTTGGCTTCAAAATGGTCCTGACGATG
Organism: Ostertagia ostertagi; assembly: GCA_036418205.1. Classification (NCBI taxonomy): domain Eukaryota; kingdom Metazoa; phylum Nematoda; class Chromadorea; order Rhabditida; family Trichostrongylidae; genus Ostertagia; species Ostertagia ostertagi. The sequence goes on from MU891506.1 coordinate 564, forward strand.
AATTGACATCTGATTTTGACATTTAGCGCGATTTGGCACCAAACCGTAGGCGCCAACCCAAATGCAAAATTTAGTCGCCACGGGGGATCGAACCATTAACAGTACCTTATGCTTCTTTTTTGGTACTGCTAAAACCGTTCAGCGAAAATGAAACATGGTTTTGTGTTCCCTACATGCGTCCCTACAATATGCAAGAAACCGTTTTGAAAAAGCGTGGCTTGCCCTGAAAGACCTCCCTTGTTAGTACCCTTCCACTAATGGTGTTGAATGACGTAATCAAATCCGCCTCTCCGGCCATCGTGATCACTGCCTTTAAGCGTGCTCCAAGGCCGTCGCGCAGCTTTGGCGAGCTGATCTTATGGGAAGGGTTGCCTGTCATCGTGTAATTTCCTTCCAGGAATTGACGAGTGTAGAATGGACAACCTTAGAAAAAGGAAAACAGTCCTTGCTCTGTTTCTAATTTTCTGACTTTCCAGGCGTTTTCGTCAGCTGTTATGATACTCTTGAGTCATGTTTGCAAAGATGTTACATGAGTTGTTACATTGCTGATTACTGTAATGATTCGGCTGGATCTATGGTGGCATGCGCACCCGCGCTGACTTCGTGAGTTACTTTATTGTGTTTATAGAAGTAACTCAAAATTGTATCTCTGACCAGTATCACTGATTACATCAAAAGAGAGCGGTGAGAATAGGAGCCGAGGCGCAGGGTTATGGTTGCGCGAGAGGGGGTGGCAGGAGTCGAAGCATTTTTGAGGAGGTCCTTTACACACCAGAAAACCGCGATCGCTCGGACTTGGTCTGTTTGTTCAGGGGAGGTGCAAGGTTGCGGTTGTGTTTGAACCTGCCGCACACACCTCATCATGGGCTCCAATGATGCAGCGGCCGCTGCTTTTCGGGTGTTCAGCTCGGGACTAGGCTGCTTGACGGAACGTTTCCCATGGACTCAGAAGGGTCTGGAGATGGGTATTGGAGAGTTGAAGCAATGCGATGAGGTGGACTGGAGGTTCGTTCTTCTTATAAGCTGTTGGCACAAATATTATATTGATGAGGCCAGTGTATTTGACTTCTGCGCACTTCGTGAAGTGGACTGAGCGAGTGGATCGATTTTGTAAGAACTCTATCTAGCGAGTAATAATGTTTGGCTAAGGCATGCTCACTGTGAAATACCGAATATTCAAGTTGAAAATGCGTTCGTGTCATCAAAATACATCCTGCTCTTGTGTGTAAGACTGAGTCATGTGGTTGTAAAAAGATAACCTTGCCTTTTTCTCAAGACATGAATCATCTCTTGGGTTTTACTGTTTGACAGGTGTCATCTCACAGGTAAAGCATCTACTATTGAAAGTACATTTTGCGAGTGAGTAAATGTGGGTGTGTATGGGATTGTCTGAAAATGAGAAGCTGGTGTGGTATTTGGGTCAATCAGTAATGAAGGAGGCCTTAAAATGATATTGCGCTTATCGAATGGGCGGTACTAGAACAACTACTGGCGCCCTTCTCATTGGTCAGCTCGGTTCCTTGCCGTGTTCCACCGTAACAAAAGAAGGCTGACCAATGAAAAGGGCTGCAGGTACTGCCTATATGGCCAGCGCTATGTATTTTTAAGGGTCTCTGCAGTTTCGTGTGGTTTTCTCTGGGGGGGTCGTATTAGATCGGTTTTTTTTGGAAAGGGGTATACTCTTCAAATCGCATGTATGTTTGTTTGTGAGAGAAACTTTGAGAAAGGAGAAGAAACTTTCAATGAGAAGGATACTTTTGACCTTCTTATGTGGCTAAAGTCGGAGATCGTCAGCCTGAATTTTTTTAGTGTAGCGTTTGACACTGTTCAGCGATATGTGGAAGCTGACAATGTGAATTTTATTTACGCAGATCCCAGTGCAATGCGTGTTTTATTTGCGCAGACCCTATTGATTTTTTCATTCCGAATTCCGAATTCCGTGATGAGAGGCAGTTGCGTCCAGCTTCACATAATGGTTTTCCATTTCAATCCCTCAGTTCTTCTAATGAAAAGGGTAAAATCCTAATCTTCCTGAGTTGCTTTGAATGCGCCTCGCAGCAGTGTTCCCTTGGTAATCGCAACGGTATTTGAATGGGCATTAGTTTCATGCGGCAATTTTTAGTTTATGGGTTTGGTTTACCATCATTGATAGTTGTGCTCTCATTTCATCCACTTTATGTCCTCATTGACGGGGCTAAATCATGCTCACACCGGTGTCCTTTCAACGCCCCATGTCCTTGACTGGCGGTAATAGTGATGTACTCTAGGCCGCCACAGAAAACTCCCTTCTAGAAACCTGCCAAGGAGATTTCGAAAGAGTTCAAAAAACCTTTGGAAACACGATAGCTCGGAGAAAATTGAGCATCGCGCAGGGCAACACAGTTGTCCGTTGCGAGCACTCATGAGGCTCACTTGGCCCATCATGAGCTTTGTTTCTGGGTACCGTTGCTGCATGAGTCACAGTTATGCAGCGAATCCATAGGAAAGGGCTCCCTGAAGGGCGGGTGTATGCAGGAATAGTCACTACGATTGTTACAAATGTCTTGCATTAGAAAAAGCATGACTGTTCCGAGCAGACAAATCATCGGCAAGGTGTTGTTGTAAGGATGTCAAAGGAAGACATTATTGACTTATGATTCAGCTCAGACCGCCTGCCAAAAATCCTCGGATGACTCACTCGAGCTCCGAGAAGGCCATCCGGTTCCGCATGCGTTTTTCCTCTTCAGGGCACATTTTTGCTCGGAGAGCATTCAGAGAAACATCGCATCGCCGCGCCATCCCACGATGAGTCATCCAGTGCTCGTCGAGTATTGAGTGTCGCCCGACCTTCGTCCGCGAGGGCTTTCATCTCCTCATTTTGAAACAGAGTACAACTCCGCCCATTTCTGTCCGTGGCTGCTCTACTAGATAGTACAGCCCACCCACAGTTCGCTGCTGCCAGGCTCAGCAAGTTGTTGAGCAGCACAGACGTGTTGGTGTGGCCGTTGCTATCCCCGATTAGCTTTCATTTGGTGCTGTCCGGCAATCGATCCCCACTGCTATTGCTCAGGCGCCATCGTTGTCCAACAGCTCAACACAACCACAACATACCATAGAAATAGTTATGAGTGACGAGAATCCTCCGCTATGGGAGTCCGTCCTGAAATTGGATTGGATGGCAATACTAGAATGGATTTATGATCACTTACCTTTTGAAGTGAAGTCCTACATATGGTGATTCTAGCCTTCTTTTTTTCTGATTATTTTCAGCTTTTATTTATCACTTCGTTTCAGGATGATTATTCTTACTCTGCTATTTGTGATTACTTTATGCGGATGTTGCTGTATGATTTGTTTCTGTTCGCCATGTTGTGCTTGTGCTATCTGGTACCGAAAACGGCAATCGCGCCGAAATCGTGGCGGGCTCGAGTTCAGCACCTATCCGTCAGCGCCTCCACTTCTCTCGAAAATATAGTCAATTTTACGATCTCTAATTCACGGGCTTCTTTCTGATGATCATTTCGTGCTCTTGTCAGTTTGCTAGGTGCTTTGATTGAATCTAATACCTCGCGCCATTCTTGACCGATCCTAAGTCGTGGTCCTCGCGCTTCTTCTTTTGTCACATCGTGCCGAGTACATCTCCATCTTAGCCAGAGCCTAGATCTTTTTCTAAGAATTTATTACGTTTTTTTCCGGACACCTACGGAAAAACTGGTTTCTGAAGCCACAGTCCAACCAAGAAAGGATATGTCGGGAGATCCATGTTGCAGCAACGGGCAACTGTCGTGCTCGTCACACGGTAGTAGAAGATACCCTCGCCTTCAAATGACCAGAAATTGTGCAATTGCAGAAATTGACGTGGCATTAACGTGGCATCGATTCAAGAACATCTTTGAGCACACGTGATGTCACCTTTTCATCGAGAATTTAGCCACGTGTGCCAATGCCACGTCAATTTCTGCAATTGCACAATTTCTGGTCATTTGAAGGCGAGGGTACCTTATCAGGCTCTTATCGGTCCACATTTGAGATCCGGGTGGAAATAAGTAAGATGGAGAATTTCCGAATACATTTTCCTCTTTATCTTGCCTTTTACTTTTGCTCACAAAATTATGGATTGTCTGTAGGTTCTCAGAAATTTGAAGCAAAAAAGGCAATCATCTAATTGAAAAATTTCTGAATTTACTGTGGAGTGAAGGGTGTCGTACTCAAATTACCTCCATTTGATTTGACGCGAAAGTCTGACACTAGGTTTCCTGTACAACTAGCGAAGGAGCCTGCATACCGCCGCAACCTGGATCTCCCGACACTGTCTAGGAAAATTGCTTTTGGAACTGAGTCATCGCACCCAAGCTTATTTCAGATTACGGGCATTACATTGAAGCATCGGGTCAGAAGACCCATGCTTTTCATGGTTACTTCTCATTTTTTGTTGTTGAAAAAGTTGTTATTTTAGCTTACAAAGCATAACAAAAGAAAGCACATGATCTTCAGGCTACAAATACCCTAGTCAGTAGTTTTCTAATTTTGTTTCGATTACCACTCCATAGTGAGCATCCAACCTCTATGGTTTCATGCTAACCGAATCTGAGAAATTGGAGCCTTTGAAAATGTATAAAAACAAAAATCAATATGTTTGCTTGGACTGTGTCTTTATCCCTCAACTTCTTCGCTGTTCAGTCAGAATAGGCTTTCGGAGATGCCTTACAACTTTGTCTTGTTAACGTGTTATTGCGACTATTCTTTGTTATTTTGCGACCGATTCCCTTGTATCAAACCGAGACTTATGGGTTTTGTTACAACGAAAGTGTTTTCTATGTTTTATTCAAAATAAACTTTGGAGCTTTGTTGAATCTCGCCTTGTTCGTCGCCAATCTGCTTTACGTAGATACCGAACGTCATCTTAAAATATTGATCTGTTACTATGGAATAGTTAGTTATTAGACCGTCAGTGAAGAAAAAAGGAAAGAAACTTTCAACAACTTTGAAAAGATCATCTGTTTGGGAGATTTACGAGATAGATAGTCTTGGAGACAGTGAGCGTGAGGAATTACAAAAGATCCATGACGAGGAAAACACAGAAGGGACGAGGGAGACGCAGACATCGGTTGATGTATATGGATGGCGAAGTATATGCAAATAGATGCAAGTCACAGGCTTCTTGAGGGCTTGCCACGTGTTTTGACTCTAAACGGTAGCGCATACTCTGCAGTTGCAGGCCCACCTAGCTCGATGAGGCGTAACGTGCCCCTATGATATAATCGCGCTATGCGTCTTAACATTTGGCGTTCGTTCATGCACCAGGTGACGCTTAGAAATGAAAGCGCCTAAAGGCAGCGGCCGTTATGTATAAGAGGTGAGGAGAAGTTGGACGCGCCCAGCGCAGGGGTTAGAGTACTTCTCGCCTCGCGTTTCCATCAACGAGGTGTCCAACTCGTCGGCGCCTGTCAGATAAGGGCATCTGTCTGACCGATTCATTTTTTGCATTCAGGATCTGAAGCCATTGCTGCTTTGGAATCTGACCAAGTTCTTCTTAAGGTTAGAAGCTTCATCTGTAATGTTGTTCATTAAAAGAAAAATTTTAAAAAATGCGAACTTCTTCCTTTCAGAGACCGTAACTTTCATATGCGACCTTGAGGGAAGCGTTGAAGAGATTTTTTGAAATTCCAATTGTCTCTCGTCTCTCCGTTCACTTTCTGAATGTTCATTTGTTGAAAAAATAATACGTCTGTCTTTTTTCGTGTGAACGCGAATTTTTGGGTTTCAGCAAACGTGCTTCTAGCAAAGCAAACGTAGCTATGTCTAGCATGTATTCTGTAGCTTTCATCTGTGGTGTGGAAAAACAACGGACTATGAGCTTTCCAGAGAGCCTTTTTATGAAATTTACAGTTCATGTACTCAAAAATCGTCCGTCTGGCTTTCTTCTCAGTGGTTTCTGAACTCGTTCCTCGCGCGTGCTAGTTTTCGAGATTCAACGATCACAACTTCCTTCGCAGAAAAACAGGCTTCATGGAAATCATTAGATTTGTACGTTCTAAAAGGCATGAAAAGTATTTTGCAGAATCTTTGTTTGAAATTTCGCTCTAATGAATTTTTTCTTTTGTTTTTTTGAGTTTCAAGAAGCGACTTTATTTAAGCGGATTTCCTTGCTCAAAATTTCATACAGAAACACTTGGGCTCCTCCAACTCGGGTCCTCAACTTCCTCAACTCCAACGTTCAAAACCACCAGGGCTCCGCTCCTCTTTTTGCCCATGATACATCGCTTTCAAATCGTTAAGCGCTGGCAACTACTGATCCGGTATGCGCCACGCACGCGCAAGTGATTTCAAAGTCGCAAAAGCATTTTGGGTCTTTCCATCTTGCTATGAGTTGCGAAAGCTGTCCACTCTGATGCTTGTTGTGTTGAGATGAAATAAGCCTTCGAATGCGTCCCAGTTCTATCCCAAATGCATATATCTCACTACTATTCGAGCGAAAGCTAGTAGCGCATGCTGTTATCCACATCTTCGTCGTACGATTGTGTGAGCACTTAGCACGTGCGCGTGGCTACTGAGTTTTTCTTTCCCCTCCCGCTGCAAAGAATTGCCTGTTTTCAAATAGAAATCGAATCGCGTGAGAGTGAATAGCAATATGAAGTGAAATAGGACCAGTTTGGGCGGAAGCGATTAGAAAGCAAGACGAAAGCGTGAACGCAAATGTGACTGGGTAGTGAAAAGTTCAATTTGTAGGAAAAACTGCCAAAAATGCAATATTTTCGAGATTGCTTTATTTACCTTGTCTCGCTGTCGGAAATTTCTTAACGCAACAAGTAACTGTGGATCTTTTCTTTTATACCAGTGTCTTGATTTACGCAGATCATTTCGCATCGTGTACACTTCTTGGTGACCTGAAGTGAAAGTTTCAATCGAATAGAGGTACTAACAACTTTTAGGACCCGTCTATAATTTTGCGGATCACTGTACCAAAAAAAAATTTGTCGGAGCGGGTTTCAAATGAAGTCCGGAGATCCGTAGAGCTTGCGCCGGAGGACAGAATTATCATACGACCGACCGATACGGCGAGGATTAGTTTGTCTGCGGGGTTGGGCTACCATACAGAGCGGACCCATTATCGTCAGTTAGGAATTTTTACGATCTCTCCGCGCCCCCCCCTTTGGGAAGGGTTGTAATGATACGCCCCCACCTCTGTGAGATGTGTGTGTATGAAAATCATTAGCTGAATTATGCGCCGTGGAGGAAGCTCAAAGAGGATGGGTGGGGGTGGCGGGAAGTTTTCCTGGTTTTTCCGGCCGTGCGTTCCTGCAAATGCAGTAATCTAATATTTCGGAAAACTGAATTTGCATCAGCCTCTTTTCGAGGGGTCATAAACTTTCTTGCTCAATCGAAGTTTCGAGGTTTGGTGGCGACAAGTAGAATGCGTGAAGGAGAATTCAGAAACACGCGCCTCTCCAAAACCTTTTACGTTCTGGAAAGTTTCATTTAATAAAAATATTAGCATTGGTGTACTCTTTTCGGGTGCACGATTTGTGCGAGTTTTCGACCTTTAGACGATCGTAACTTACCTTCAACGTCACTAATTCGGAAAGCTGAGGCCAGTATGACAAACTTCGCGGCTCAGGCTTCTTATAAAGTGATGAAACTTCTTTGTGAAAATCATTGAAATCGAAAGTTAGTCCCTTTGGGAATTTTTTTTTTGGGGGGGGGGGGAAAGGTGGGTTGTGGGAACATTTTTTTTTTGATACCGAGAGTTTTCAACCTTAAAATCACCAGAAACTAATTCTTCAAACTAACTGTTTTGGGAAGCTGAAGCCTGCGTGACAAACTTAAAGGCTTCAAAGCTTTTTCTTGAAAGAGGGCTGGGTCTACTACAAATTCGCTGCCGCGAAAGTGCTAGATTCATTCAAGAAGTTAGCCGAGATTGAAAAGCATTAGTCCCTGTCTGGGACGTTTTTTATGGGGACAGCTTCATCAAGCCATTTTTTCGTGGAAAACGCCTCTTTTTTATGCGGCTATCCAGTGGTCGTTGGGACTTCTTAAAACCTATGTCGTTGTAAAACTGTTCGGAGATGTGGGTATAAAATCACACAAGTAATTGTGGAAAACCGACAACCTCGAATAAATTCCTTGCGTAAAAATTTTTTTTCTTTCGAGTTAGTCCAACAACTACAACTTTCTTCGTTTCATTCACGTCCTATGAAAATTTGCAGGGCTTTCCCACCAAACGATTCGTGCTATCGTCTTGGTGCGGCGCCGCGAGTGCGCTGTTGATTTCTAAGTGGCGCCGATATGCAAAATTTGGAAAGTCGACATTCGATTTTCCGCTGGCGGGCTTGATCACGCGGTTACGTACCCGCTCTCCCAGCGCGTGGCCGCAGTGTTTTTGTACGGTTATCAAGATTACTAGCGATTTAACACCCTGCTCCACAGATGGTCAGGCTCCGTCCGCCGCGAGAAGGCGTAGACGTAGAGGGGTTCAGCGGGGACGAGTCTCGCTAAGCGCGCATTTGTCGCGAACTTAGCGTCAAGTTTTAAAGAAGTGCAATATAGCACGCCCCACTATTGCACAATTACGCGCCTTGCGACCTCGTCGCGCTTGACAGACTGGTGTGCTCTTTCTTGGACGGGGGCGTGGACGGGCCCTCCTGTCATTTCCTGACTGTTCACGCCAGCAACTTAGCCCTACCCTCCTCCCCCTCGCCCTCCGGCTACTTCACTTGGCGTCTCATGCGTTGCACTCTTAGTCGTCTCTAGCAGGAGGGGACAGCAGCAGTCAGTGCTTTTCGTGTTGAGCGTCCACTAAAGCCCGGCACGATGGAGTCTCGCCGCGGAGAGGAGAATCGACGGGTGTGAGCTGCAAGGGTCTCGCTTCTGTGGGGCTTCTAGGCCCTTTCTTCTTTGTGTTTTCTTCTCACCTCACTGCATTCTTAGACCAGCACCTACATTCATTGCCACTGGCTGTCGCGAGGCACCATATCGTACATTGCCTTTGAATGGAAGGATCTGCGCTGGTGTTGTACTTGCGAGTTTGATGGCGGTTTCGTTGTGGCTCTCTGCAGTACTCGTCGGCGCGCATACAGACGGTGCACCACATTCATGTTTCAGGATTGCAATAACCCACACCTAGATCTCTCATTGTGTTGGTATGGGCTGAAATGTAAATCTGAAACTTGCTCAAATCGGGGTATCTGTGATATTAACCTTTTTTCGCACCATGTTTTAGCTTCTGCAGAAGAGCAGATTTCTAGGACTGCCTTATAATTACAATCGACTCTAAGCCTCAGCTGGACGGGTACCCTCCATTTTGGAAGGCGAGAAGAGTATTGTGTGCAGACCACGCAACACAAGTGACGAGGTCCAGAAAAAAGCCAATTTTTTCTTGGCCATCGTCACTTGTGGTGTGTGGTGGATGGTACTGCATGTCGACGCTACTTCTTCGTCTCAGAAATAGAGGGTATGTGAAAACATCAAAGGGATAACGCGGTGCAAACTCTGCCTTTCAATCTCTTAATAGTCCAGAAACCGGTAAACTTTATGCAAGTGGCGCAGCCAGAGATATGTAGTGGCTCTAACACCTGCGTCGGGTTGAAATATAATGTAGAAAAAAGCGAATAGTAGATATAACAGATCAGGTACCTCGAAGCGGGGTAATTCCTCGATTATTACAAACTTTGCAGTATCCTCGAGGAATGGCGGTATTCCTTTCACTACTATATTTGGACGAAATCGATCAATCGTCTCCGAAACAGATAGTCCTATAAAAATAATATGAGACAGAAATGAATGGTTACTTCGAGTCACAGTTTGAGAATCTCAGTGTTCACCTTGACAATCCTCGGCGATGTTTGGACACGATGGAAGCCTCGTTTCCTAGCGAAGAATGGTATGGAGCATCTCATTCGAAGACTCCGGTTCTGAATCTGAAAATTGTTCTGTAGTTTCACAACGATAACCTCAAAGGCAATGGATGTAATGACTGGGAGGGCGGCACGTTAAACGACGCGACTCATAGTGGTGATTGGGAGCCTGTCTGACCACACCTTAGGCCGATGTCAGACTTTGCGGATCGCCGTGTGAATTTCGCTGAGCGTCTGCGGGTCGCGTCGGCGGCGGCCATTTTAGTGACCCACTTCAATGGTTTGCGTCTACCACAACGCGGACCGGCGGACGCTAGCGGAATGTCTGCGCGATTTCGCAAAGTCTGAATCGGCCCTAGGAGCGTTATTACGCATGTTATCAGACCGCCTCCAGAACCAGGGTCGGTCCTATCGTTGCTACTTTTCGAAAAATTTTTACGACCCCCTCTCCCCAAAGGTGGATTTGGTACGACCCCCTTCTCGACCCTCGACCACCATATTCCTCGCTATAGTATTTAATTCTGGTATCACTGGTATCACTCAACCCACGAAAACCCCGCCCACTTTTTCCTCCAAAATCCGTTTCGGAAGCGTTAGGCGGGTATTATAGTCTACCTCTGAAAACGAGTAAAAATTTACCTCAACATTCCTAAAATTTCCCACCAATTTACCCCCTCCTACCTTTAATCCCACGCTTCATTTTCTAGCGGGGGGTATATACGCGCGCTGAAACGGCAAATTTTCTCCCGCGCCACTCCTCCCTCACCTCATGCAACTTCTTACAATCGAAGCAAGTACGACCCCCCCCTCTACAACCTCATCAAAATATACGACCCCCCCTCTACAAACTCATCAAAATGTACGACCCCCCTCTAAAAACTCATCAAAGTACGACCCCCGTTGCTACTTGTAGCAACGTAGGACCGACCCTGCCAGTCCGCTCGCGCCCCGCTTACTGTTAAGAGAGGCTATGATCGGATTCGATATGCGATCAGCTTTCCCAGCCAGCACACCACCCCCTTCAATAATGTGAATGTGAACAAACACTGAAACCTTCCAGAAGCCGTTGAAGTTTACAATCAGGCAATCCCAGAAACGATGTCACCCACGCGGATGCAGACGCCGAACATTCAGCTGTTCCGACACTGCAATGCAACGACACTTTAGAAGTCACAGTTGATTTGTTACTCAATTACAAGTTTTAGAGTTGCCGCGAATGTTTGGCCTTCGGACAGTCCAAACAATACGAACTGTGGGCAGTTGTCCGACGAGAGTGAGGAGCGGCCGAAGCGTGATGTGTCGATGTGAAGAGAGATTACTGTATATCTTTAGAAATCAATATTCGAGGTGTTAGGATTCTTTCGAGAAAAAAATTTGACGAATTCGACAGTCCTACGGAAATTTTTCTCATGCAAGACATCCCGTCGCATTGATAGCGCCTCCGTACTGCTAGGCCTTACTAGTTTGCTATTCGCCATCAATAGCACTAGCAAGCATTGAAACTGATTGATGCTCTACATGGCACTTACGCTTTACGTTTCTTGGTGACAGAATAGCGGCAAGATTCGTTTCATATGATTAGGTCTGGTACATGTTACAGCTCATAGTAAGCTTGGGCATGACGTTTCAGTCAGTTGCACACAGTTTTTTTTCGGGAAGCGGACGGATTAGGAGGCGCAGCATTAATTTCACATTCTCTTTTCCTCAGAACTGTTAACTTTGTGTTGCGATTTGAGTTAGACGAATCTTCGCTCGCTCAGATATGAGCTCCAATTTGTCTTGAGTCACACGGACTTCGAATCTGTCTTTCAAATATAGCACCATGAAAATTTTGAACAGTGGTTGCACACAAGTCTTTGATCCCAACTTTTTCATGCTTCGCGGAGCCATGGGCTTCTTCACGTGGTTATAGGGGCCATGTATGTGCTTCTTAGGGTTGAAATCTCGTCGTACAGCAATCGCTTTTATAATGTTCCTGAACGCAGCCTCTTGTCGATTTTACATGTTTTTTCTGTTCCACGAAGAAGATGAGTGGACACTCGTAGAGCCACGTCCAAATTTCAGCTCATATAATTGCAGAGATGTAAGAAGGAATACTGAGCACTTATCTGTGACTCACTTCAAGTTTTATGAAAATTTGGAAGCAGATTCATTTATGTTGTGGCAAAATTTAACACGTTGACGACAGCGTGACGCGGTAACGCGTCCCACTTTGCGCACCTCGTGGGACATTGTGACGCGGTAACGCGTCCCACCCAAGTCATCCCTTTTTCTTGCGCTTGTGCGACTTATTCCTAAGGTCTTTGTACTCATTCTATAGGCCATACATTAGCATACTTAAAAACCACATGGCTCACAGAAAGGCCAAATATTCTTTAGTTTGGCAGAGGTTTTCTTACGGATATGTCTGTTCAGTTCATTCCTCGTTTTCTTTTCATTAACGTAAACATGTTGATAAAAAGGAATAGAAGCGAATACAAACCTATTCGTATGGGAAGATATGTGTTTTTACTGAAACAACCACGTCCAAATTAATTTTGGAACCACTAAAGGGAAAGTAAGTAAAATTAAGTAAAATTTGTTTTTCATGGCCTTAACACGTCATTTCGGTCGAACTTCCATTACTGTAACTCCCGATAAGTTAGACAGATCGAACATTATTGAAAACACTTCATCGCATCTAAGTATTTACAGCTCAAAATCCATGGATTTGGTGTGCGGCGGCGGCGCTCGCAAAATCGCTCTGGTCCCACGCGGTGCAAAAACACAAAACGCGCGATGTCGTCAACGTGTTAACCATCTCTCTATGTGGAACAATCTCTCGTACCCAGAGAGTGTAACGTGCCGCGTGCTGCGCTCACCTGAAGCTCTTACGACCTTTATTGTGTACCGGAGGTATTCATATCTAGTAATCTTGCAGCTTTCCTCTGCTAGGAAGAAATCGGGAGAGTTCCATCGTGCTCCATTTCAGACCGTGGTTCCAGTGCCATTACTACTTTTTTTTTACCACATCTGTAGTGCACCCTGCAGTATTTACCCCTTCCCTCGGCCGAGTTTTTTGATATGAAGTAGTATACACGTGGACCTGCCATTTGGAAAGCTTTGGATAAAGGTGAAATGGAAATTTTACTGAAGAAGGGGAGGGCTCCAAATGGAAGGCATGTCACCGATTGGTTGTCGTAAGGGTCCCCAAACAGGAAACCTCGCAATATTGCTTCCATTTAACCAGAAGCACTAATAAGTTCACGAAAAGTCTGAAACTGTACCGGTTCACACAAACAATGCCATTTTTCCGAGCAGTACCACCGACTTTGTGCAGTGGTACTCGCACTGATGCTGCCATGTCATCAGCGCTTGTAAGGGATAAGGTCATGTCGCTGTAGTCCAACTGAAAATGGGAAAGCTCAAAGAAACGTCGAAAGGAAACATGTGGCAGATCATTTCACCGTATCACGCCCAGGGTCAACCGTCCGTTGACAAAGTCCAACGAGGGGGTGGGGGGTCGTATTTGGGGGGTGGAAAAGAGGGGGGTCGTATTTCGCGAGGTAGCGTCAATGTTACAGTAAGGGAAGGGATGATTTTTTATGGAACGGAGAGCGGATTAGGTTGTTGGCTGGGCTGGGATTTGTGATTTTGAGTGCGAAAATAGTTCGAAAATTTTGTCCGTTTCACATTCGATATATACCCTCCTCCCCCTCCCGCTCGACGGCAATTTTGGAGGGAAAAGTGGGCGGAGTTGGGCTGTGTCGACTGGTCTCAGAATCAAATACTATAGAATCGCCCCCATGATGGCGATGGCAGGCGAGGGTGGTGGAGGATGGTCGTGAAGGGTTAACCCTGAGGGGGGGTCGTATCGAGGCCCTCTAGAAGGGGGAGGGGGTCGTAAAATTTTCGAAATTGGTCCAACGTGACGGTTGACCCTGATCGCGCCACGTATTTTTTTTACATAAACAACCAGACCAATCTGTTTCATATGGAATTCGATGAGTAACCTTTGTGATGATTTTGCACAGCTTCTGATGTCGTTTTTGAGTAACTGGCGTTCCACAGCATTCGATCATAAACGCACGATCGTACTGAAGTCCAGTTTTGGTTAGAACACCTCTAAATATGCGCATTAATTAATCGATTTGACATTATGGTGTGTGAGATGGCTCCATTGAAGAGCTCACCGGCGGCGCGGACGCGTTCGCATGTTGGTGACGTCACAGCGGCGGCGAGGGAGCGAGCACGGAATATGTACTGCCAGCGCTACTTTAGCCACAGTGTACTAAGTAGAATCGGGCGGACTCGGAGAACGGACATGGTTCAACCTACTTCGTATTATTATTATTATCATTATTGGTTCGTGACAAAACAGACGCCAAAACCAAAGAATGTGCACGCACAACGGCTGTCCACAATGGGTCAATCAACTCAACTTGACGGTCTAATTTTAAGGGTTTGTACATGAAAACCTAGATTTCCTCTGAGATTTCGAAAATTCCAATTCCTAGTGCGAGAATCGTCTTGTACAGACATGAAACAGTCATTCGCTCGCGGCAAAATTGACTGAACAGTTTGGTATACTACTAGAAACAAAGCACAATTCGAGCAAAATGACATCGGCAGAGCCACTGTTCGCGCTCCCTTCAAGCCTGCGCAGCTGTGACGTCATTTTGACGTCACCAGCACGCGCTCGCGTCCGCGCCGCCGGTGAACTTTTCTCTTCCCCATGTGAGACAGGCAATTAAAATGCGCGCGGCTTGCGGGGCGGCCAACATCGTCATCACAAGACAAAGCTTTGCACGAATTTCGAATAATGAAGACTTCAATGAAAAAGAAGTGAGTCCAGGTGCTGTATAAATAGGTAAGTTTCGAAGACCGCAAAGCGCATTCATATTTTGGCTGCGGATTCACGCATTGCGAGCGCGCTTCTTAGACCAACTATGGGCTGTTGAACACCGTAATATTTTCAGCCATCAAAAACATGGATAATGCCTTTGCTGTGAACATGGCAATCTCACTTGTTCAAGACGATCCCCCTGCAGCTTTTAACAGGATACGTAACAATACGGGACACAACGGCCGAGTAGCTGGAAAGGCTCAAGTGATAACCGATATCAATCGGTAGTTGAACGCCAAGGAAACAGCAGTCGATCATTTGCTCCAAGGCATAGACATCCTGAACCGTTTGCGATGACAACACTGCTGATGCAATGAAAAGCATAGAAAATAAATGGAAACCTCAGATGTGGACTGCCTGCCAAAGGATACTCGAACAGCTCCCGTTGGCCTTCCATCCATCAGATCCAAGGAATCACCGCATTCTTTGCCTCCCTGAACGAGTTCGAGTGACGTTATTAGATCTTCCCAGATCAGAGGTGATGTGTGGAGCCACGCGATATCACATAATTAGTTATCATACCTCGAAGTAGTGGCGGAGCTGATCATTTGAGTGTTCTAGGTAAATCTGACAAGCTCCTGAATTACAAAAACAGCCTGTTCGAAGATCTATGCCATACAAAGCCGCCATTTTCGCAACCTGGAGATATGATTTTATGACAAGGTCACTAATTAGCGAAAAACGGAACAAAGCGCTACCAGCACACGGTCTCTCTGTGGGCTCAAAGCGAGGGATTACGATAAAGTGTGTGTGCAGCGTGGAAGTACATGCACCAGTGGAAGCAGTAGTCAGGGGCCCAAGGAAGCGAAATGTGGCGTTTTCGTGGTCAAAGGCGCGCTAGTTCAGCGCCAGGGGCTGCCATTCCTCCCTGAGCTCCACCTCCGCCGCCTGTGCTCCGCCCATTAGTGTGTTGCTGACAGCATCATTGTCTGATCATTTAGATAAGGTATTT
Organism: Ostertagia ostertagi; assembly: GCA_036418205.1. Taxonomy (NCBI): domain Eukaryota; kingdom Metazoa; phylum Nematoda; class Chromadorea; order Rhabditida; family Trichostrongylidae; genus Ostertagia; species Ostertagia ostertagi. The sequence continues at coordinate 16,234 of MU891506.1, forward strand.
CACCTCGAGCGCACATACTATGTATAACTTTCCCATTAAACCGTTATCATTCAAGGCTTGGTCTTTGTTGGTATGATGATGGCTATGGTTTAAAGGAATCTTGCGCGGAAAAATCATGATTCTATTTCAGCCATAAATCACTGGCTTGAGACTCATTATCCACGATAAAGAATAGAAAAGA
>MU891511.1:0-28602 GCA_036418205.1 Ostertagia ostertagi
AAAGCTCTTTCACACCTATTCCATCCCGAAGCTAGCCTGTATTGATAATTTGTTCTTAATCTCAGGTTCAGCCGCCGCGCCTTGCAGTGATTCAACCTGGGAACATTACTCTTATCCAGATGTGCACACCTAGGAATATGTGAAATATGATCGGGGAAGGGGTGTAGCACCAAGCGGTGCCACATACCACGTCTATGGTCCAGGACCAAATCGCGCATCAGATATAGCCAAGGCTAAGCAAGCCTTCCATCCATCTGGCGTAGTCAGCCTTTGAAGACTGATATTACGATAAAAGTGCAGCTCATTTGACATAAGGGTAGAGGTACTCAGTGGAGGAGGAATGAAGAAGGAACCATGAACGGCCCCGAATCTTGAGAAATGAGACCCTAACCTGCCCTTCGGTTTTATATTGACGTAAATCTCAAAGTTGTGCCCTCTTCAACAATAACGCTCTCTGCTGTCCGATCACTCGCCACGTATAGATGTGCGGCAAGCCATTAGATAGTCGATGGGCGTTCCGGGCCGACTGCGCCGAAGGTAAGGTCATTCTTTTAGGTTGTTGTATCATAAATGTTGCTTTTGGATGTATGCAAATTTGTCGGAACAGTAAGAGTTCGGCACCTCAGAACAAGAGATGGGTAATACCTGATTGTGTTAGGCTTTGCAATTCCCACGCAGTGACTCGACGTCCTTCTGGAAGAAGCAACTTGGACACCCAGGGTCCGAATTTTTCGCACTCTCGGGATCCTTTCTCCAGCAAAACGTGCCGCATTCACTCGGACACGCATTACATAGTTGGAATGTAACAAGAACTGCGTGACGGAGAAGTCAAATATTTTCAGTCCATTCTCGCTTTTTTTGTAAAATGCAGAATTTTTTCATCGTGAAAAATGAAACTTCTGTTTTTCTTTCTCGCCAAGCCAGTGCGAAGGTCGATTTTGTGTTCGTAGACCTGCCGTGATTGCATGAGCTAGATTCTCCCTCACAAGGGAAGTCTTTCAGGGCAAGGTGCGCTTTTTGGAAACGGTTTAGTAAATGTTGTGGGGACGCGCGTATGGACCACGAAACCATGTTACGTTTTCGCCGAACGGTTTTAGTAGTACCAAAAAAATGGTGAATAGTACTCCTGATGTTTCAATCCCCCGCGGCGACTAAATTTTGTAAAATTAAAAAATGACAGGCACTTTTTTGGCTTCAAAATGGTCCTGAGGACGAATTTGACATCTGATTTTGATGTTCAGCGCGATTTGGCACCGAACCGTAGGCGCCAACCCAAATGCAAAATTTAGTCGCCGCGTTGGATCGAACCCTTAACAGTACCTTATGCTTCCTTTTTGGTACTGCTATAACCGTTCAGCGCGAATGAAACATGGTTTTGCGTCCCTACATGCGTCCCTACAACCTGCAGAAAACCGTTTTGAAAAAGCGCACTTTACCCTGATAGACCTCCCTTGTTAGAGATGTCGTAGAATATTTTTCAAACTTCTTGTGGAATCCTCCTTTATATGGAACCATGTCTAGGTATTGTTCCCTAAAAAGAAAAGTACACTGAGCATTACTTGCTACCCATTTTGACAAAGAATTCTTCAATGCTGAGTTTACTCTCTACCCTTCTCACCTGCTTCAAAACGGTGTTTTGTCTGAGGTGCAGTATTTGTAGGAACTGCAGCACATCTTTTACAATGTGCTCTTGTGTGAATGTGTAAAAAAAAGCCTCAACAAAAAAATTCATTGATCTATTTTTTGCATACAAACCCTTTCATTTTTTCTTCACAATTGAAATCGTTCCATTTCTTTGGAGGCGAACCCATGAACGTCCCATCACTGTTGAAGAACTGAAATGATTTTTTGCAAGTCAAGACTTTTCCAATGGCATGGCTGAACAAAATGTCGTGTTGGACATCTGATGTTTTAAATTTCTGTTTGTGATTTTGCTGATCAACAAGAAATATACTCCCTTTGCATGCGACAACCAGGCGTGTTTGCAATGGAAAACGAACAATGAAGTGACGACGGTAACAACAAAAGCATGATAGGTGCTAATTCAGTGAAAGCTGATAGTTGGTATGTGGTTTGTGGATAGCTGTAATTGATAGAATGCAGCCTCAAGCCCTTAAAGGCACGAGTCAGGATTGAAGTGATGCCTTACTTTGTCCAAACATTCGGCAAAGGGTGCAACGAGGAACATTAGTGAGGAGAATAAGCAAAAAGCACCATAGAAAACACTAAATTGCCCTCGGAGGCGGACCAGTAGTACGATGGAGAGACACAGTGCTGCGAGGAGAGGGAGAACGCGAGATAGTACGTCATACGTGAGAGACGCAGAGACCACGTGTGCCGTGGTGGCTTACGCTGGCAGCGCGGGCAGCGCGGCGGGTAAGGCGTTAGCGCCATTGCCGCGCACTTTTGAGTCGCGATAGTGTCACGGCCCCAGTGGGAAGCCCACTATCGCACCCTGGGAAGAACTTCTGCTGGTTGCCTAATCCTGACTCGTGGCTTTAACCATTTGAATGGCCTGAATCCTTTACATTTTTGGGGGCGGTCGTCACTGGCTTGTTTGACCTGCACTGCAGACACACCTGGCTGCTGGATACAAAGAGCATTGTGTGGAACAAAATTCGACAAAAACTGTAACGTATCTATTATTTCTACTTGCATGGTGCAGTTGCTACTTAACAAGCACAATGATTTTAGTGGTAGGTTTAGCGCACATTTGCATACAGGGTCAAACACTGGGTCAATGAATTTCGGGGACCTCCCACAAACATCAGTCTCCAAAAACTGCCGACGAGTGCATGAGGGGGGGGGGTGGGGCGAGGTAGGAGAATCGGTGAGACAGGTAGGTAGCTTTAGAGTCTCTAAACGTTTCATTATTTTCGGTTGTTTTCTTTGACAGAAATCCTGAATTTTTTGATGTATTTGATTAAGTGCTTAAAATTCATAACAATAATAAATAAGTATAATAATAATAAATAATATATATAGAAAGTAATAATTACATAATAAACATAATAATAATATATAAAATAATAATAATAATAATAATAATAATAATTTATACATAGAGAAAATACCATTGCCTTAAGAGTTTTCAAATCCACCTCATGAGAAGAAAATATCTTACCACAACCTTAAGGTTCACTTCGAAAATTTCGTAACCCGTCAAAAAACATTTGCACCTTTGTCGAGCGTCGTAAGGTGGGCCACTTGTATTGCACCGGTGCGAGAAATCGGCTTACCAGGGAAAGGTCATAGATCGGCCCATACGCGATGAGTCCTACATCAGGATTTTTTTAAACGGCGGTCCCCAATCTGCTTTATGTAAATCGACTGATCGAGCATAGTTGTGTCACAAAACAGAGAAGAGGTAGTGGGTCGGGCTCACGGGTGAAAGCTCATGATCGAATCTTTGGTGGGTTTTCTCTTTTGTGCTTGCGGCGCTTTGTTGAAAATAACTCTCATCTACGTTATTCGATCAAAACGGGCTTAGTTATTTGTGTAATGAGTTTGCGAGCAGCTCTTAACAAGTTCAGGTGAGGTATGCTAATGATTGAAGATCGCTCCCGGGCGCACTTGGAGGACACTGTCACGACAAGCACTTGTGATTTTCGTATTAAGCAGACCAAATTAGCCTCGACGACAAACTCGTAGCCAAATCTGAGATTTTGTTAAGAAAAGCGTCGAAAAAAAGTTCGGTAGTAATTTATCTGTCACCGTCATTAGTCGTATTCTGCAATGAAGAAAACAGTTTCCAGTTCACTTGTGCGCGCAATTTCATATTTGAGAACTTATTCCATAATACAAGTGGCGTCATAGTTCACGAGGGGTCAATTCTGGGACAGGTGGCTAACCATGAATGACTCAATCATGACTGGCTTACTTTTTCAAAGTTTCCCTAATTTTCGGTTGATTGTAAGCCCTACAATGGCACGTGGACACACCTCCGCTCGTACTGGGGAGTGTAATTGCATAACCTACGGACTACCGTATCTTTGCCCATAGCAGGAATTTCAGGGCCCTGGTTACGAAAATGACCCTCATTTTTAGCACCAATTGGGGTCACCTTGTCACGACCTTTACTTTTACCAAATTTCGTGTAAACTACCGTATAGGGGTTATTCAATGTCCAGATCCCCAATATGACATTCATCCGTGGCAGTGGGCACCGTGGTAGTGGGGAATTTGCCTACTTACCGCTCGTCTGCACCCTCAATGGTTTGGCTAGGAATTATGCGTTCAACAACGCTAACGTTAAGAGCGACTGTCATTCTCGTAAACAGAGCAGCAAGCAACCTCTACAGAAGAGTTTACCCTGTATTTGCTGCCAACAAGGGCCCTGACAACCTGATGGCACCTGGTGTCAGATGGCGACAGCGCTACATATGAAGGTTATTTTCGTAATCGGGACATTGAATCACCCCCATAATAGTTACGGTAGTCTCTAGGTAGAATTACGGTATACTGTAAGCATGCAGGAAGATACAAACTTCGACTTCATTATTTACAATCCTGTGGAACTGTACGGGGGCGGAAGTGGTGTAGTGACATGTGGCGTGCTTACCACGCGAGCGGTCCGGGGATCAAATCCTGGGTCGTAAGTCGCCCGGGCCAACCAAGCCTTCCATCCCTCCGGGATCGGTTAAGTGGTACCAGACTTGCCTGGGAGGATAAAAACACTGACTTGAACATCGGCTGGCCCCCGTAAGTCATGGTATAGGCCACATCGCATTCGAAAATGCCACTACGAATGTACGAATGGAAGTAGAATGCGTGCCGCATTCTAAAAAGGGATTGATCAACGGCAAATGCTTTATCCTTTATCCTTTATGGAACTGTACTGGTACTGTCACTTTGCAGAAGCGCTCTGAAAATAACGATTATTTTGTTCAGATTCCTTTCAATGGCGCTAAGGAGCATCAAGATTGCCAGTCGTGAGGTGGTTAGAGTGTGAACCATCTTAAATGAAAGGAAGGATTCCTGAGGAGAGGTGACTACCGGCGCACCGTAGATTAAGAAGGCGTGCCCTCAGCTATTGCAAGACATCTTGGAAAGCTTCAACAGTTGTAAACAACAACACAGTAACGTGTCCCAAAAATTGTATGCCGACCCAATAGAATTACGATCAAAACGTCGTGAGGAATTAAGGATGAAAAAGCAACATTCATTCTCCTTTGCTGCAATGGAAGTCAAAAGCATATGAGCAATTTCAATCAAATCACTTATGCTACCCGTAAGGTCTTGTGTTCGCATTCAGTGATCTTTTCAGTCCTATGTTTTTAGCCATAAAAACAAAAAAAGGGATTAACCGAACCACAAATTTCATTTCACTCAGAAAACTTTTCAAAATGGAAAGTATCCAAAACTCTGGAGGACTGCTGTTAGTTACGTACCAGTGTCTAGTTGAAAGTTCATATCAAAGCTACGCAAAATTACCATCTAATGTTCGAAAGCTGCGTTAGCTGGCAGTCTCTGTGGGCTGATACATCGTCCCACTAGCACACTCCCCTTTGTGGCCTGCTACAGGTGTAAATCTATTAATGTTATATGTCTGATAATCTTAAATCAGGTTCAAAGACTTCAAAATTGAAAAGCATGGCCAAACATTTCCACCAACTTAGAGTACCTCCCATACCTTTGTTTAAACAAAACCCACGGAGGACGCTGATACGCGTCTTTTTCGTCTGTTTTATAGCTTTGTTACTGTTTTCGTTTGAAAATGGATTCCAACTAAGTAAGCCTAGAATATGGTAATCGGGTACCAAAATGATTGCCATCACCTAAAGAGTACATTAGTCTCGCATTCGTTCATTTCAGGATTGAAATGAAGCATAAATTCTCGTAAAATTCTTGCAGTGAGAAATGCTCCCTTCTGGTGACAACTACAGCGAGCGACGCCGGCTAATTCATGCCACAGACACATTAGGATCAATAAATAAAATTCTCCTGAGTAGGGAACAGTCTTGTAGAACTCGACGAGCTGAGACTGATGGCCTAACTCTCTGCGAAAAAACCTGAGCTAACCAAGTTATAACAAAAAGATGAAAAATGTTCGCATTGGCGTCCTCCGCGGCTCTTTTAATCAAGAAATGGGAGGTTCTTCTTCTTCTTCTTCTTAACGTATTGCTGTCCAACTTTCGTCGGGTACGCTTTTGGTTTACAAGCCTTTCCAGTGATCCCGATTCCATGCGTCGTCTGCAGACAGGTCAGCAGCATTCATGTCGATCTTCACGTCGCCCCTCCATCGTAGTTTGGGTCTGCCTCTTGAGCGTAAACCAGTGAGCGTGATACTATCGGTCGATCTGTACACGGCGAATGGAGGCCTTCGTATATGTAACCATATCAGCGCAGGCGGTAGGAGAGGCTCTCAACCATGCCGTGCAAAAATTGCAAAAATGGTTCTAGTACCAGGGTCAGGCCCAGGCTGATGAAGAACCCCCGCCACAATAAATATGTCTAAAGTCGAAAAAGGAATCAGTGATAAAGCTAGAACGTCATTCGGAAGTGAAGTGCATAACCCCGGGAAGTCCCGAGAGGTTGCTGATCTGATGACGCGCAGGAAAATTGAAGCCCTATGCCTTCAGAAGACGCAATGTAAAGGTGCTGAGGCCAAGGAAATCGGGGAAGGTGTCAAGCTCTACTACGATGGACAAGACATCAAGCGGAACGGCGTGGCCATAGCGGTAGCGGAGTCGCTCAAGGACTGTGTCTCCGCTGTGAACAGGATCAGCGATCGGATCATGGTTGTGAGGATGGACACGAAAGAGGGATACTGGGCCATACTCTCCGTGTACGCACCGCAAGCCGGGTGTCCCGAAAGTGAAAAGGACGAGTTCTATCTGAGCCTGGGCGAAGCCATAAGATCGGTTTCTCGGAAGATGATTACCTGACCATGGCAGGTGACCTGAATGGTCAAATCGGCAGTGGTCTAGAAAGGGTTCACGGAGGTACAGGGACAGGAGCGAGGAACGCTGAGGGACAGAGGGTTCTGGACCTGGCTACAGCCCACGACTTGGCAGTCTGCAGCACGTTCTCACGTTCAAAGGGAGTCTCAAAAGGTAACCTACAGCGGAGGGAGACGGACGGAAATTGACCATGTGCTGGTGAGAAGATCAACCCTCAAAACTGTAAAGGATCTCAAAGTTCGCCCCGGCAAAGATCTGGCTCCCTAGCACAGGCCCCTTCTGGCAGACATCGCAATAGACCTCCTCAAGAAGACAAGGGTAAGAACTGAGAGGAGGATTCGGTGGTGGAAGCTGCACCAAGCGAATAATGATAATGGAAGTCGGTCTCCCAGATCCTAATGGGCCAATACAGCGGAACTGGGGCAACGCGACTGAAACCGTCCTGCGATGTGTAAAGGAGGTCCCGGGCGAGACGCGATGTGGATTCAGAGGAGACAAGGCAAGCGTGTTTCTGGGAAATCGAGGAGTCGCAGCGAGTCGCGAAAGGCATGCATAGAAAGGAAGCATTACAAGGCGCTGCGCAGAAGACTCCGGAGCCCGAAAGACCTCGCTACCTACAAGAGTTGCAAGGAGCTCGCTAAGGCTAATGTCAGCCAAAGCTAAGTAACACAGAGATGACGCCCATTGTGCGCGAAGGTGGAGAGCAGAAACGCAGAGAAGTTCGTTCTTCAGAGCACCGAGCTAAGCCCGGCGATGAACTCGAACTATCTCTAACTACAAATTAAGGATTCTTCATTAATACACGGAAATATTTCCTTAGAATAGCTCCACACTTTGTAGCATTTATTGTGATTCACTACTCAACTCATAGATGTGATCGCAACGCACTTTTATCTTAATGGCTACACAATAGATTTAATTATAATCTAAGTGTAAGTTAAATGGCATTTAATCGAATCAAATTTATTTATTTATAAGTTTGCTCTTTGATAATAATAATCCAAAGCCATTCACAGATTAGTTAAATATATATGTAATAATCAAGCATCTTTCTTTATAATTCATCTTTATGTTATCCTTCTGCTAACACATAAGGAATATTTATGAATAATGGTTATTAAGTTTTTGCCCAACATAGCATAATTTACATAATAGACTACTCTCCTTCTACACATTTTATCCCTTATTCATCATTCATCCTTTTATTATATTAAACTGTTACATATCAGTTTCCTGAAGGTAACTAGCTCTAATTTCCACTCAATAGGAATTCACTGACGTGGCGCCCTGATCGTGAGTGATCAAACTAGTTTTTTACTGACATGTACAATACCTGCCATAACTTTTGAAATTTCTCCGCTGAGGCGACGGATTTGCAGCGTCGCAAATAGCGTCACCCCCTTCAAAACTCCCCCCGGAGCGGGTCCAAAGATTGGTGCTCTAACGACCATTGGACTCGTCCTCTCTGTTGCGAGTCTAACCTATGTGGAAAACTACGGTATCGCCGTAAAAAATCGTAAAAAAAAACACCAAAAACCAAATTCGAGTTTCTTTTCGTTTTTTCGTTTTAACTCGCTCAGATTTAGAGATTTTGAAATGTTGAAAAAAGCGTTGAGCTCAGCTCGTCGAGTTCTATAAAATGTCTTCCACAACTTCAGAAAAGCTTACGTTAGATTGCGCCATGAACTCGACTTATGGCTCGAAAAAACTGTTTGAATTTGTGTGTCCGCATATAATCCCGCCTTGGCATCATGATCGTTTTTCAGAGAGATGGGTCTCAGCAGTTGCCCTAGAACGCGTTAACCGCGTATTCAACATCGTCCATTGTATTGTGAAATTGGATCGATTGCTTTTTTTGACAGATTTCATATTCGCTATTCCACATTGCGGACTTGCCGGTTACATGACGTTAACAGGTCAGCCCCTGCGCTCAAAGCATCTCTCCTCTCGTGGTTAAATGGAAATCAATAGATCAATGCTCGGCTAGAACCAGTTAGCACTATCTGCGATAATTTTCAAATGTTTGATTCGATAGGTTTTAGTCCGGAATCTGAAGGAGGTAGCTGGAAAATTTTTCTTGTTTAAGTAGTACGTCTATACTTGTGTGCTAGAAAAAAGATCACCGCACTAGCTTGCAGATGAGACCGCTGTCCTGCGTGCTGTGGCGCATGAACATGCCCCCTCGCATTGCTCCTAAGCTGTTTGTGAAATTTTCCCAATGTTCGAGGCGAAAGGCGTTTTCCGCAAATCTGAGGAGTAGCGGAAATCCTTAGATCTGTTTGTAGAGTACGCTTGATTGTGGTGGACCATCAGATGAACATACTTGCTTGTGAGAGCACGCTTCCCGCTGTGCTGTGGCGTGTTGAAAATGTTGTGGAAAAATCAGATTTTTTGCATTCCAGATGATTCGCAGAAACTCCTGAGATGTGCCCCGATTTGGATTCCCGTGGAAAATGCTATCGAAATGTATATGCCATGTATCTCTCGCCAGTTGAAACTCCTTGGTTGTTTCAGAAGATCCGTTTTCAGACCTTCCCTAGTTGCCGGAGATCTGTGGCAATCTCACTTAATTCTCCACTATTTCTAAGCAGAGGGCCTTTCGTCAACATCACTAACCTCCAAAAATCATACATATCTTGTTTTAAGTAGAAACTTACTGAGCAGAACGGTATATGGAGAGTCGCTAGTGCGCATGTGACCACTGATTACGAATTTATTTGCATTATTCAAAGCTTGTCTTGACATAACATTGTTCGCTGCTCTAGTAGATAGAGTGTGAACCATGCTCGGCTACACCTAGGAGCGACACTCGCCCATTTTGTTGGCGACATGTTCCATGTTTTAGAGCAGATGTTTATGTAAGAAAGCTGTGAAGGCAGCGACGAAGTTTCCTCTCCGTCGAGCCTTACGGTCATTCTGTCTGTAGGAAGTTACACAGGAACCTTGGTGCAGGTTGAGTCTCCCCGTCCTATGTGGACCCCCAAAGCATTCACACCCGTTCATGCCTTCGCGATTGATGCGGATTTTTTTGGTTCGCTAGATGAACATAGAAGACTGAGATGTGCAGCCATTCAAATTCGCCATAAAAAATAACTGCGAAACGGTATACAAATTCACTTTCTGAGAACGTCTAACGTTTACCTGCCATGATCCATTTTTGTGACATTTCCCAATTTTCGAAAAGGGAGTTTGAGGAAGATTCGAAGAAGCGGAGCGGACGAACTCTCCTTCGCCCATCGTAGAGATATAAGTTTACTGTATGCTTGGAAAAAAGATGAAAGCACTCTAGGCTTGAGCTGAGTGTTTCTCCCTTGGTGTGCCTCACACGCTCTCACGTCATGCCCTTGAAATAGAAACCAGATTGGTTGGTCTTCCAGGGGCTCTACGGAGCTGTGGTGCACACCAATTCGAATTATCCTGCAAAATGCTATCGACGAAACACATCTCAGTCCATTGAAAATTTTCGTTTTCACAGTTTTCGGCCTTTTCCTTATCGCCGATCGCCTTCCTCACCCTGTCCACCCACGAAGGCTAATTCCATTCGTGCGCGTGCGATGTAGAGCTCCACTGTGACAGGCCGATGGCCTTCTCCGTAAAGCTGGCGTGCAGACCCGAATCGTACACCGTTATGCGTGTCGAACGTGCGTGGGAATTACTTCATCACGCTACCGCGCACGGATGAATAGCACAGTGGATGGCCAGGGCTGAATCCAGAAGGTCTTTCAGGGGCGTGACAACTTTTGAAAAACTAAATGATAACGGACTTTTTGCCATGATATCGTGGGCAGATGCGGGGACCACAGAACCATGTTAATTTTATTCGCGTGACGCCCTCTGAATACCGAGAAAGGGGTCCCTAGTTTCGATCTCTGTGGTAAACAAATTTTTGGGCATTTCGAGTTGCGTGCAAAAATTCGCGCGAAATGGAGGCTATAGAAAAACCATAACAATCAGAACTTCCATTTTGGCGCGAATTTTGTGACGTCAAACTCGAAATGCAAAATTTGCCACTAGAGGCAATCGAACTAGGACCTTTCTGGTATTCAGAAGGCCGTTCAGGAAAAATTAAACATGGTTTCTGTAGTCCCCGCATGTGCCCCTATATCATGGGCAACAGAACCGCTTTCAAAAAGCTCTGTCCGCCCTGAAAGACGTCCTGGTGAGGAGGCGACGGCGATAAGGAAAAGGCCGAAAACGGTGAAAAAACGAATTTTCTAAGTGGAAAACTGAAGATAGTATATCATTCAACAGCAGTTTTGGCGTGATAATCGAACCCTGGTGTACACCACAGACCCGCAGAGCCACCTGGGAGACCAAAACTGGTTTCTATTATCAGGCATGCACGGAGAGTCGATGATTTTTGAGGTCCACACAGGGAAGAACACCTCGGCTCAAGCCGCGAGTGTATCATCTTTTTCTAACATACAAGTCAAACTACTCCTAAACGATGGGGAAGAGAGTTCGTCCCTCCCTTCTCTGAGATTTTCTCAAAAGCATCCTTCGAAGAAATTGGGAAAATGTCACCAATGGTCTAATGGCAGGTTTAAACTAGACGTTCTCCAGAAAGTGATTTGTATACCGTTCGACAGTATTTTTTATGGGGAATTTGAATGGTGCACATCTCAGTCTTCTATTTCATCTAAGAGAACGCAAAAAAATCCGATCATAATCGGCAAGGGCTGACGAGTGTGATTTGGGGTCAACATCAGAGGGCAGACTTCCATCCTGTCCACAAGGTTTTCTGATGTAAATTCCTCAACAGACAAGTGACCGTAGTCTATCGACAAGTAGAGGAAATTCGTTCGGCTGCTTCACAAGCTTTCTACATGATTTTAAACAAATAAAAAAAAAAAAAAATAAAAAAAAAAAACAACAAAAAAAAGAACATCTGCTCTAAACATGAAACATTCGCAAAAAAATGGGGGCGAGGTGTGATGTTTGGGGGCGTACACTCCAGAATGAAATGTCTAATATTCGGAATCAGAGCATCGAATTACCCGCCAATATGGCCAAAGTTTTCTGAAACGCAAATGAAACTTTGAGATTTTGGGCAGAAATTAGTGGAATAATGATGCCTAATCGGCAATAGGGGAAAGTCTGAAACGGTGATAATACCAAAGTTTCAACTGGATGAAAGTATATGCATAACGATTCGCATAATTCACGGGGAAATATATATGTGGGCATTATTTCTTCAGGTCGCTGCGAAATGCATTCTGGGAAATGCAAAAAAATCTGTCTTTCCACAGTGGCATGGCAAAGAGCATTTTCACAGCCACACACGAGGAAGGCGCTCGTCCTACAAAGCAAGTGTCTACTGGTATTTCCAAACACTCAGTCAAGCGTACTCTACAACAGTGAAGAGATTTCCCCTACTATCCTCCTCAGTTTTCGAAAAACGCTTCGCTCAAACATTGAAATATTCACCAACAGGCTAAGGGCATGAAGAGGGGCCAATGTTCTGGCCACAGCACGCAGGGAGCGGTCAATCTGCAAGCTAAGTGGGTCGTGATTCTTTTTCCTACACACGAAGTAAGCGTACTCTTACAAGCAACAGCAATTTCCCAGCCTACTCCTCAGAAATTTCTGAATAAACCTTCGCTCAGACATTGGAAAGTTTCGCCAGATAGGCTAACTGTCTAGCCGAGAGATTGATCTATTGATTTCCATTTGAACAACGAGAGGAGAGAGATGTTGAGGCGCAGGGCTACGTGTTGAAGTCTTTAACAGCCGCCGGTGGATAGGGACCAATGAAATCGTGGAAAAAAAGCAAATGCTGATCCGCATTCAACAATATCAATAGACGATGTTTGAATACGCGCGCATTCTGGGGCATACTGCTGAGACTACATCTCTTGAAGATGCGATATTGATGCATAAGCGGGATTATATGCGTAAACAATTCAATACAGTTTGTTTCACGAGGCCAGCCGAGTGCATGGCGTCAATCTCAAGTAAGGCTTTCTAAAGTTTAGAAGCTCAATTTCCTTACGAACTCTAACGAGCTGTGAGGCTGCATACGCGCTTTTCAGACGATTTCAAATATCTTTATCTGTAAGGCGAGTACAGCAAAAACGAAAAAGAAATCGCGAATATTGCGTTTTTCGCGGTGTTTTTTTCGATTTTTCCGGCGAGTACCCGTAGTTTTCCACATGGTTAGAACTGCCGTCAACAGAGGACGATCCAAGATGTATGAGCACTCATCTTTTGCGCGCCTTTGGTGGGAGTTGATGAAGGGCGACGCTTTGGCGAGCTGCAAATCGCGTCGCTCAGCGGAGAAATTTCAAAGTAGTGGGCCGGTATTGTACCTAATTTCGATGTTTCTTCGAATCTTGTCGCATGTTTTTCCTACTTAGTTTCTTTCTTGCTGTTCCCTAGCCACTCACCTTTCCGCATCTTTTCTTTTTGTCAAATTATTCACTAACTCTTATTTTTCTTCTTATTTTTTTCTAACAACTAACGCCTACGTCATTATTAACTCCTCTGCTTCTCCCTTTTAATCGCCTATATTCACATTGTTTCTTTTTATCATCTACTTATTCACCACTTTTAACGTATTTGTTTTTGGCAACCCTACTCACTGATGAGCCTCAAGGGTTGACAAAAACCATTAACCTCTTGTCATTTTTTATCCTAACTCATCACCTCACTTACTTGTAACCTCACTGTTTAATACTTGTTTTCGACTACCCATAACTTTATATGGGCTGACAAAAACATAAATAGTGGTTCGTCTGAGTAAGAGGCGAAACGAACCACCTCTTATTCTAGAATTTTTTCCAGTCTAAATTCTTATTATCGTGCTACTTAAGGTATCAGGGTGGTGAATATTGTAAAAGGCAGCGATGGTGTCATCCTAAGGAAGCCAGCCGAAGTCAAGAGGAGGTGGGAAGAGTACTTCTGGGGGATTTTGTGCGAGGAGTTCTCCCATAAGAACGACTCACGGGCAGAGGCCACAGCTGGTCCCATCCCATCGCACTCTGGACTGAGAGTGAGGTCAGGTGTGCACTTGGGAGGATGAAGATTGGAAAGGCGGTTGGTCGAGATGTCAGTCGAGGCATGGAAGGCGCTCGGAGATCACGGCATAAGGTAACTCACCACTTCCTAAACAAGATAACAGTGGAAGGCAAGATGCCGGCTGCATGAAGGACACCATACCATCGTCCCCATCTTCAAACAGAAGGGCGACGCAATGGAGTGCTCTAACTACCGCGGGATCAAATTGACTGCGCATACCATAAAGTTGTACGAGCGGCTGGGCGATAAGAAGCTGCGGGAGCTGGTCCCGATCTCCCAGGGACAGTTCGGGTTTATGCTAATAGTTGGTTTATGCTGATAGATCCTGACAGAGGATTCAATCTTCATAGTCAGGCAAGTGGTGGAAAGGTGTAGAGAAAAGCGCCGACCCTGCTACTTAGCCTTCCTCGACCTGGAGAGGGCGTAACGTCTACCGCGAGCAGTACTATGGAGATCGCTCATGGGAAGAAACGCGCCAAAACTCCTGATCTCGCTGGTGAAGGACATGTACGAAGGAGCCAAAGCAGTCATACACACTCCTCACGGACTAATAAAGGAAATACATCACGGTTGGGATGCAACAAGGATCAGCTCTGAGCCCCTTCCTGTTCCTCCCAACGCTCGATACTATGGTGAAGAGCCTCATGGAAGGACCACTGAAGACCATCCTCCACGCTGGCGACATAGCTCTGATAGCGGATAGCAGTGAAGAAGTTCAAGCCAAGGTGCAGAAATGGCAGAACGTACTGGCAGAAGGCGGGTCCCGGCTGAATGTCAAGAAGACCAAGTTCGTGAGCTCCGAAGAGGGTGCAGAGCCGATTGTGGACGGCCGTGGTGAGATATAGAAAGAGTGGAGGACTTCCGCTACCTTAGGAGCGATCTAGCAGCCGACGGTGGCGTGGATCAGGCAGAGAAGGCTCGAGTCAAAGCTGCATGGATGAAATGAAGGGCGTCCACTGGAATCTTCTGTGATCGAAAAGTGTACCGAAGACTAGTCAGGCCTACTGTGCTATACGGCAGCGAGTGCTGGCCCTTGAACAAGAACCACGCAAGGCAGCTTAACTCTGCTGAGATGAGGATACTGAGGTGGGCCTGCGGCTGGACGCGGCCGGACAGGGTCAGAAACGAGGATGTGGGGGCGGGAATGCAGAATCCCTCCGTCCAGCTGAAGATGCGAGAGCAGCGCCTCCGATGGTATGGGTACGTGCAGAGGAGGCCAGAGGATCAAGAAATCGATGGGCTTCGAAGTGCAACGCAAGCGACCGCAAGGAGCTTCAAAGAAGAGATGGAGAGAAGTGATCAAGACGGATCTAAGTGAAGTCATGGCCGCAGCAGAAGACGCCCTGGGCAGATTGAAGTGGCGACGACTGACAAAGACAGCGGACCCTGCAGACTAACGCTAGGGAGAAGAAAAAAAGATCAGCGCAGGCGGGAGGAGCCATGGGAATTTACGATGATTGGACCTTGATCTTGTTTCGGATGTCTTCGTTCCGGTTTGTAGTCGGATCGCGTGCGTCTCAGGCTCCATATGGGATATACAAAGATAAGGGAGGTACTGTTCCTACTATCCTACTATATATAAGCAACTAGCGTGTGTCTGTTGGTGGTGTGTTTGACCGGAAATTCATAGCTCGAGTCACAGTAACGATATCGCAGTGATTCTTACATATGTTATAGGGTGTGGGATGGGGACACAAGTGGTACGTGATAGAAACTGATAACGAATGATAATAGCTGATAAGAGGGGCTAGAAAGCGAGCATCGCCAATTCCGTTTCGAAGTTCATATTGGTAAAAGAGCGTCTATACTTACAAGTCTTATGTGGGGTGGTTCCGAGACATTGGTGGTACATGATTGGAAGCGAAAGCAACTAATAATGGCTGATAAGATGCGCTAGAACGCAAAAGTCGTCGATTCCGTTGCCTGGCTCGCGTTGACACCAGAGCAACCACACTTACAAGTGTTATGTGGGGTGGGGCGGGGGCATTGTTGGTGGGTGCCAGAAACTGATAACGATTGATAAGGGCTGATAAGGCGCGTCAGAACGCACAAAGGTACAAACAAAGGTAGGTGCACATCATTTCGATATATATCCAGCTTACTTAATAGAATTCGTCTGCATAAATTTTGAAAAACCAGTCTTCAGCAAATGATGTTTCATTTCTGACCATTAAGAAAATCCTAACTCATTAAACCGCTAATCCTTTCGTGGTTCTGAATAATGATGAATATAAATGAATGATAACCATTAGCTCCTCACTTATGTAAATAGGCATATTTCGTTTTGATTTTGAGACTGACACCTAATCCTATTCACCGCTAAATTTTCTTAATTCAAGAAAAATGCTGGATGTTTACAGAGTTGTGAACAATATACCAGTTTAGCTCAGATGTTATCACGCGTATTCTCGATGAGCTTCAGTGAAACTGTGGAGGGTCTAACACAGTCAATAGTGAGATGGTTAATGGAGTATCTCATGCTGATATTCCGTGGGTTCTCCAATTTCGCTAAAGCCTGCGTGTGATGCGCGATAGCGGGCGAAGCAGAATTGGTATATAAAACGCTGTCTGTCTGTTTATGTGTGTGTCACGAAATTTATTGCGGATGAACCAGCAGTCATCAGGAGTTAATTCTAAGATAAGATGTAAGAGGTGGGACGGCAACCTGACGGGGTACAGAGGGTGATAACAGGTGATACGATCCAATAAAAGGGCTATAATGAAGGTGTCAAGATATTCATAGCGCACATTCCAGCAGCATTGAGGCGCTGTCGCTTAAATATGATATGGGATATGGGACGAGAACATACATAACAGGGGAGAGAGGGTGATAACAGCTAATAAAATCCGATAAGAGGCGCTAGAATGCAAGTGTCAAGCAATCCATAGCACGCAGCCCAACACGCACTTGAGCGCTGTCTCTTGGAAATGTAGAGGGTGGAATGGAGGCATGTATGTGGGGGGAGGGGGAACAGAAAGTGACGCTGATATACGGTAAGAAAGAGAGGCTTGAGAACGAGGAGTCAATTAAGCTGTTGTCTGGATGCGCGATGAAGAAATATCAAATTTCACTGGCGATTTTGTCGCCAATATTGAGATCTTTTCGCCCGCTAACTTCTCCAATCATCACAAAATGATCGGTGTTCGTGGAGTCACGATATGCTGTTGAATGTTTCCATTGCAGTATAATTGCCATAAAAGTTGAACCGCATCCCGAGTATAAAAACTACGGTAGTTGTTTACGCTAACGGCTGACAGTAAGCCAGTCCGCGTAGATGTGTTGATTTATCATAGCTTAGGCCGCTAGAAAACAGTTTCCGAAAATTATGGATGTTAAGTGTACTGACAAGATACGGAAAATGACTGCTCCATCACCAATAGTACAGAAGTATTTCGTTAATCACATCGGTTGAAAGCAATGAAAGCACGCATGCTGCCTAATGCAGAAGCTCGGCTATGCTCTGCTCCACTGTAGACTACTTTGATATGCGCGCGGCAGCGAGCCGAGCCAAATGGTTATATGTATACGGTCACTCCGACCTATCATCCTTCCCTGGTTAGCTATTCGCGTATAAAAAAACTACTGTTTTCATTAAGATAGCTGGATGTTTGATGCAAATCACCTGTATGCAATGTTCGAGATCCTTTCCATGCGGTCCTTTGTTGGGTTCACCTTGGCCCCAGTTTTCGTAATTGTAGGGTCTCCCGTCAGACCACGTCCATTCCCTGCTCGATGGGAAATCTTTCTGTCTTCCTCCGATCCATAATACTTCATCGTGTTTGTTCTCAACATTCGATTTGGACAGCTCTGCAAAGAGGCAGGTTAACGGTTGTTATAACCTACGTGTGCAGAATCAGAGGATTGGTCAACCACTTGACGATATCCAGGCATGCCATTCTTACTTAAAATTGCTCGGGCATTTGACTATAGGCACACTTGACTTTTCAATGCGGGAGCATTGCAATTTGATAGGTTCAATTTTTGAAGCTATAAACTAGAACAGGTGCTCACTGTAGATAAAGTCGTTTTCTTCTTCCGACTCAATGGAAGCTAGGTGCGCATCGTCCTTAACGCATGTGGCTTCTGCCTCATCCCATGATGCTCTTTGAAAGAAGACCTGACCGAAGACCGAAGCTTCTTTGGTTCAAGGAAACGTGGCCAAAAGTTACAGTCATTGTGACAAGGTGAAGTGCACTCACCTTGTACATACGTTCCTTCTCTGGCCAAACATGCCAACCATCTTGTACTGGTACAGCAGCAAAAACTTGTCTGAAAAGAAAAGAGAAAAAAGTGGCATTTAATGGGTACTACATTGGGTATTCTTGCCGGGATTCTCTGCTTTTTTCGCCATTGGCATACCATTGAGCGCACTCACGTCCCCTGGACCCATCGGGAACCTATCGTGATCTCTGCCTTCAAGTACCTCTCTCTGAAAGTTGGAACGCAGAGAAGCTAAATATATGAGGCATTCACAATGCAACAACCTAGCACAACAATTCGCATCAAAGAATATCGCCGTGACATACCCTTTGATGCGAATTGTGTGTTAGTCTACACCCAGGAGGTCCGCCTGTTCCTATCCTTTCCTAGGCAAGTTTCTCCTCCTCTAAATTCGCTCTTATTGTGGAATATCCCTTTGAATGGCATCAGTCTGGGAAGTTCTGAAGGGAAATGAATATGAGCGTCACATTGGCTTCCTCTGCCTTCCTCACACCCCCCCCCTATTTTTTGAATTGTATCGATTAGGATTGGAAGTTGAATGCGCTCTCCCTTGTGTGAATCAATTCAGTAAGGACGAGTTTACTCTTTCCCTTCACAACTGCTTCAAAGCGGTGTTTTGTCTGCGGTTCTAGTAGTATTTGTAGCGATAGCAGTACTTCCATAATATTGGGTTGTCCCATAACTCCTGTCCGAATTTCGATAATTTCTTCTCATCGCGTCTTATCTTCCTTTATAACCAATTGAAGAAAAATATGACCATTATCATAATCATCGATATGCACCCATTCGCCAGGGGACTTTTGGATGCCTTCCTCCTATTAGGTTGGTCCATAATTTTTGAGACGCCTTGGGTGTTTTCGATTTGATTACTTATTTTATTTCTCTGATGTATTTATTCAACATAGCATATATAACCATTATTACCAACATATCTCTAATGCGAGGGCGCATATTCAATATCTCTCTTGCAAGACTTCATAGAGTTCTGATCGAAGTAAAATTGGATGTCGGCATCATGGTAAATAAAGTAAGATTTCTTCCCCGGAAGGTGATTTAGAGAAGAGAGCGGACGCTCTTTCGTTGGCACAAGGTTATTGCTACAAAGGGGACCTTAAAGAACTGAGAGCCCCCAATTTTCCATGAATTTTCTTAGGAGGGTGGACTCGAACAACCCCAGAAAGAAATAGATTTTGTCTTACTCTGCTTTCGTTTCAAAGGCACCGCCTTCGAGCTGACGACAATCGTCTTTATCTGCGACACTGGTATTAGCTGATGCCTAATCCCAGCGCAAAGCTCTTCTCGTATCCCGCCGACGACTCAGCAAGTAAGAATTCAGAGGCAGCTGGGTGTCAGAATTTCCGAATCATTCAAGCTAAGCTACTGCGGCTTGTGGATTTGTTGGCACACTGCACCCACTCCACAACGCTGGTGAGCATACTGGATGGTCATTCGAAGGAACTATAGGAAACCAATAGAAGCATGATGAAGTGGGATGGGGTTAAAACAACGTCCAAGAACGAATTCGCGGGCAAAACCACCGATAATGAAGAGTAGGTAAAAAGTTGACCAATAAAGGAAAAAGTAAAAAAAAAGACGTTGAACAAGGACTTAGACAGGAACTCCCCCTCTGCCACTTAGCGATGGAGGAGGCGCATGTTGGACGAGTTGCCTGCACTACCCGCAGTAAATGCGCCCCAGCTGCAATTGCTGGCAAGTAGCCAGCTATTGCTAACTAGTTGCAATTGCAATTTAGGCGCAATGATGAAGTCGTTTTGTGTTTCAGAGGTAAAAAGTAGAGGAAAAAAACGTAGAAATCCGCTGTAGTCGGCATCAGTACATCGATTGCTTTGAAGGATCGACCTTAAATAGTTCCGGTGGTCTCAAAAAGACTGCAATCGCTTGCGCAGCCAATCACGCACTCTTCACGACAGAAGTGGGCGGCCGTACCGAGGCTCGGTGGATCCGCCCATTTCGACGGCGTTAGACCCCCTTTCAACCCTTTCAAAGGTAAGTTTTCGAATCAGTGACATTTCCTATGAACTTAACTAGGGCTAGTGCCTGTTTCCACGCCTTAGGATCGAATGGTTGAAACCCTGCTGGGACTGTTGCTTCAAAAGCCGATTCGGACACAAAGCATGTGGGAAACAAACTCCATACTTTCAAACCTTACCGACTTTATCAAGATGATATTTTCAGCTTTTAACGCTAAAAGCGCTCTGACAAATAGCGCCCACTTTGCTCAGATTCCTTTCCAAGGGTGCCAAAGCATCGGGATTGCTAGTCGCGGGGTGTTTGAAGTGTCGATTTTCTCCAAAAAAAAGGAGGGAAGCTGAGTAGAGGTAACTGTGGATTGAGAATGCGTGCCCTCAACTTACATCTGGTGAATCCTCCATTCAGTTGGTGCGTGGAAGATCCTAATCGGTAGTCATGTAAAAAGAGGCTCAGAAGTAGGTTTGCAAGAAATGGGAATCCTAGCTGAAGAAAGCAACAAGCAGAGGAGATGGCTAGCCTATCGGTTAGGAGAGCTCGTGTGCTGGGTTGCAGGACATCTTGGAAAACTTCAAGACTTTCCAAAATTTTTTACAACAATACATGCAAAGTGACTCAAAAATTATTGACCGACCTAATAGAATGGGAG
Source organism: Ostertagia ostertagi (assembly GCA_036418205.1). Taxonomy (NCBI): domain Eukaryota; kingdom Metazoa; phylum Nematoda; class Chromadorea; order Rhabditida; family Trichostrongylidae; genus Ostertagia; species Ostertagia ostertagi. The sequence continues at coordinate 20,780 of MU891511.1, forward strand.
AAGCTATGAGCTGAAGAATACAGCAAGCTCGTTTCTGGAGTGGTTGTATTTAAAGACTATTTTCTCTGGCCGCTGTTGCCTCAAGGCACTGTGAAGGGGATACCCCGATATAGTGTTGCCAGGGCTATACGATGGACATGGTATCGTGGTCCAGCCAGTTCTCCTAAGAACGTAGCGAGTCATCTTTGCAATGTGAGGTCTAGCGTCTATTCGGAGAAAGAGGATTCTGGGAAGATTAGGACTGTTTTCTCCCACTGCGGCTAACCCTGGGAGCTGTTCCACGTTGGCATTCAAAATAGTTGTCCGCGTATAGCAAAACAACTGTGAGAGCGGAAGACCCACTTGATCAAAAAAAACCAAAGCAATATTTTGACTTGTTTTGTTTGTTAACTGCTGTTTTAACGCCGCAGTTCGCGTTGCGAGCCTGCTTTGACAAGAATGTTGGGTTGTGAGCAAAACTTTCGCCCCCGCCTGGGGCGAAAGTTTTGTTCACAACCCAGCATTCTTGTCAAAGCAATATTCTCTGCCCATGGAGTTTGGGATTTTGTTGAGCTGGGAGGTAGCCAACAAGCGTGCTGCGTGTTATCTTCGTAGTGAACTCGTGACTCATCACCACTAGTGATCAACTAGGGAATGCTCTGCTGCTGAGGTCACAGAATGGAATTCCCCCAGAGGGCCAGACCTGCTTCTCGGTCGTGGCTGGTCGGCGAATGTGGTCTCCATCGAGTCTTCATTCTTCATCATGATGGTGTGTGCTGGTACATCGACTGCGCCCAGGTTTTTGCTACAATAGCCTGGTAGTAGCTTCCGTGTGCACTTCCAATCCATTCCGCAAGGGGTCGTTACCGAAAGTAATGGAGGCTAAAAATGAAGCTGACTTTCACAGTTCAGATCGTCTTTGCCATTGTCACCGAACTTCCAGCACAGTGACCGATCAGTAGCCGAGACTGATCCAAACACAGCATTGATCTTTTCTAGTGTTCTTGCAACAGCGTCTATTTGAGGATCATAAAGCGTAATCGTTCGTTATTGCTGTTGGTCTATTTCGACTTCTACTCAGTTATTCCGATGCGGGTTTGACCTTCCAAAATGTCCTGGCTAACGGTCTAGACGTACTCTTTGACATACCAACATTTCGCAATGACAATAATTCGATTCAAGAAACTTAAATTTGATGAAAATCAGACAGGAATTATGGGACAACTCAATATTAGGTTGTCGCAAAAGTCTTTGCGCATTGTCAACTTTTTTTTCAAAATTATTTTTCTTTTAATACGATCTACGACTGTAGGATGCCTATGCCACCACAATCGCTGAAAGACTGCCTTTTAGCAAGTAATTTCTGGTTACCGGTGGGTTAGAAATCCTGAAGTTTTGAGACGAAAAAGTAGACAAAGTCCCGTTCGAGTATGTTCGAATTATCGAATTAGCCCTCCTTCGGTTGCTCCGACGGCAGCAGAAGCTTACGGTGGTCTTTTGATCCAGATTTGCGAAACACGCCAGAGGTTTTACATTGTTCTAAGACTTCTACTCTATCTTGTTCGTATTTCGTCGACGAGCTGCAGGGAGAAAGTGAGCTTTGCCAGATTTTCCATGGACCATTCCAGCGAATCGATAAATTTGCCAACGTTATTTTTCCCAATAGCAATGGGGTTCGTTGGCAGCAATTCTCCGTGAGTGAAACGCTTTCAGCCTCATGAACTCTCAAAGTTGCCTCCCAGGTTGCACTTTTAGAATCAGCGCTGCAGTCCTTAGTTCTACGCGTCCGAGTCATTCCTGCTTTCGCGTGTGGTTTACATGAAGAACCCACTTCTTGTTACCACCACGAAGAGATCGAGTCACGCTTGAGAGACAGGCGTTCAATCGAAATGTTCATGCAAAATCTGCAGAAATCCGAGGTCGGTTGTCAAGCAGACTACGTCAGAAATCTCGTTCTGCCATAATTTCACCTCTTTCGAGAAGATATTGAGGAATGGCCACTGTGCTCTGATAACACTAAAAAAGCTCTGGCACATCAGCGCATGGCACTAGGAACCTATTCCAATCGTCCTCAGAATACTTTCTTCATTGAGTGCAACAGGACGACATATTTATGGTTTTTTCTCAGGCATCTAGACACCGGTAACCATACAATTGTCACAGTGTGAAAGATAGCCTGGATGTGCATCACGATGCTGCATCGCTTCAATCCACGCTTTTTGTGGGCATATAAAAGCAGGAGCTGTTGAGCATACCTTCAGAAAAGACTATTTTCCCAGCTTCAGACACTGCGAAATGCTACGACAGAAATGCTGTGGAGAGAGCATTGACCACTGTTCACGTACGTTTTACCGTTTTACCGAGTGTTCAATGATTCGAAAGATCTTACAAGATAAGGAAGAAAATGCGCAAAGACTTTTCCGACAACTTAATATAGTGTGCTATCAATATATTGCGCAAATTTGTAAAAAAAATGTCTAAACAGGAAAACTCATTGATCTACTTTCTTGCGCATACGAACGCTCTCATTTTTTCTTCACAATTGAAATCGTTCCATTTCTTTGGAGGCGAACCCATGAAATACCCATAGCTGTTGAAATACTGAAATGATTTTTTGCAAGCCAAGACTTTTCCAATGGCATGGCTGAACAAAATGTCGTGCTAGACATCTGATGATTTGAATTTCTGTTTTTATTTTTGCTGATCAACAAAAAATATACTCCCTTTGTATGCGAAAAACAGGCTGTCTGCAGTGCAAAACGAACAACCGATGTGACGACGGTAACAACAAAAGCATGATAAGTGCTAATTCAGGGAAAGCTGATAGTTGGTATGTGGTTCGTGGATAGCTATAATTGATAGAACATGGCCTCAATTCTTTAATCATTCGAATGATCTGAATCCTTTACATTTTTGGAGGCGGTCGTCACTGGGTTGTTCGGTCTGCAGACACACCTGGCAGCTGGATTCAAAGCAGGGCGAAAATCGTGTCGAAGAAACGACCGCATCTTTACCCCCTTCTACAGGTGGCTCTGATACAACCCCTTCTTGTCCTCCGCACAACCGTTTTCATAACAAAACCTTAGTAAACATTAGACATTCGAGAGGCAGCAGCGCAGAGCACTCAGCCGGATTCCAGCCTCTTTCCAGGTTTAAGCTCCAGAGGCAATTGCCTAAGACAGAAAAAAAGAGTCCTAAAGGTAGACGAGTGATCGAAATTAAAAATATCTTCTGGCTCACAACCCAAAGACGTACTGACCTGTTATAGACGAGAAAGCACAAGAAAAGCAGGAATTAGACCTCTGTTAGAAAAGAACGAGAGCAAAAAGGGAAGGAATTTAGGCAGTATATCAGTCTCGCGCTTCATTATATCGCTGCAACTGTCAGCCCTAGCGCCGCGAGCGCCTTTTGATTGGAGCGCGTTAGTTGGGAAAATCGCCAAATCTACTCATTTTTGAAGGACTATAACTTTCCGCAATTAGAAGTAATTCAAAAGAAAGGCAGATTCTGTCCGCACATGATTTCTAGTTTTTAATTTGTACTGAGCTTCTTTCCAAGCACTTCTTGCCTCGAAAGTTGAAGACGTCGAGGAAATGTCGAGGAATTTGCAATGCACATGCGAGTTTTCGCCCTTCAGAAAAGTGTAACTCTCTTTATCGCTAATCTTTCAAGAATCGGAGAACAGCGTTGTGAACTAGAAGATAAGCGCTTTCAGAATGGTACTGCGGTTGCTCTGCATATTTCCTAGTTCCAGAGGCATCTGTGTCGAGGAAATATCGAGGAAATTTCCGGAACTACTAGAAAACTCTACTTCTCCCTCACCGTAACAAGGAACGTCTTCGAGAACGCTCAAAATGCTTTTGGCATATCACCTCGATGGAGTGGATAAGAAATGATATACTGGGCGCATGTGTTACGTTTTGGTATGCGCCGTGCGGAGACCCCAATCATAATCATTTGAAAGGTGTTTCGTCCACATAACAATTTGCTTGTGCAGACCAAATAGTCTCTAGTCTCAGTTGAGTAGAGTGAGTCTTATAGTTATGGTCTAGTTCGATTACCTTCATTCACGTCGGTTCATTTCCAACCCTCTTCCGATAAACGACGCATTTGCGGGTGCAATATGTGACTATGTCAGGAGGGCTACGAATCTTCTCGTTTTGAATCTTCTACTGATATCTGTTCCACTATCTTAAAGCGCCTACACCAATCCAGAGTAAATATCCCATTTGAGCTTTCCAGTCACTTTATCAGTTGCTTATTCTAATTAGAACTTATGACATTAGTGATGGCAGAGAATGGCAGCAGCACACTGTGTTCTGTACAGTGGCGTTGTTTAACCTTGTGCTTACGATCACCCTCCAATTCCCATGGGATCAAATACGACTCCCTGTCGAGGATTTCCTCGACCGTTATTCACCCTGATACAAAGAGTATTGTATGGATCAGAATTCGACGAGTGTGAGGTATCCATTATTTCTAGTTGCATGATGCAGTTGCTACTTAAAGGAATCGTCCACGGACCATGGACCAGTGGGCGGGACCGGAAGTTTTTGCGACGAAATGCATGGTAGGTACGGATACACGTGTCGAACGCACGAACGTGAACAGGATTCACTTCAAACCTTCTCATGAACGTGGATCCGTACCTACCATGCATTTCATCGCGAAACCACTTCCGGTCCCGCCCACTGGTCCATGGTCCGTTTAAGCAGTAAGATTCCGGTGATAGTATTAGCGCACATTTGCATACACGGTCAAACAGTGGGTTAAAGAAGTTCGGGGACCCCCACGACTCCCACAGCCCTCGGTGATTTCACTAATTTTTCAGCAACCGTCTCCTAAAACTGCCGACCGCGGCATGAGGGGAGGGGAAGGAGAAGGGTGTACAGGTAGAAAGCCCCCGAACATTTCATTATTTCTGACTTTCTGCTTTTTTTTGCCACGAAAATTCTGACTTTTTTGTGTATTTGAGGAAGTGCTAAAAGCCCAGAACAAAGGAAGTTCTGTTGCCGTTGATAGTTTCCAATGCATCCCATGAGAAGGAATTATTTGACCACAACCTTCAAGGCAGAATTCACGGAGGAAACTTTCAAAGTATTTTTCAACCAATTTCAAAGTATTCAGGGGTGGTGAGCGATGCACGAAACAAGGAAAACCCATGAGAAACGGCCCAGAACCTGAGAAATGCTACCGCTTCCTTGCCCGTTGATTTGCGCAGAGATGCGACCCCATCACTGTGCCCTATTCAACACTACGCTCTCTCTCATCTCTGCTATCTAATAACTCCCTGCGTATAGACCTGCGGCGAGTGATTAGATAGTCGGTGGGTGGACCCCGCCCACAGCGCCAAGAATGAGCTCTGCTACCTCGCCAAGACCAAATTTTTCGGTGCGAATTGCGCGTCAGTCCGCACCCTCAAAAGGTCCTACGGTCTTTCAAATAGGTGATTTATTCCCTCTTCGACCTTCATTCTAATCATGAATTTCTACTCTAAAGGTTCACTCTGAAAAAATTTGTAACCAGCCAAAAAACGCTTGCACCTTTGGCGGTCGTCATACGGTGGGCCGCATGTATTGCATCGGTGCGAAGAATCTATTATACTTACCAGCGAAGAGTCATAGGTCGAATCATATGCAATAAGACCTATATCAGGGATTTTTCCAACGCCGATCCCCATTCTGCTTTCTGTCAATCGACTCATTGTACAGTACTCGCCGTTTGAAATCGAAAATTCACGCGAATAACAAACTGTGAAGCTAAGCCAGAAGCATATGTTCACGTTTTTCACTGGAGATGCCTGCTATGCGTTTGGGGAGCCAGCAATTCGACTGTAAGTCTCCAGCTGCCACTGAGGGGTGGTTAGTACGTGCTCGATGGTATACTTCATGATTGAGCCGCAGTAGCAGGTTAAAACGTCTTTCCTCCGTACAACCAAGGAGTTCCACTTCCTCTTCAATGCCTGGCCGCAAACAGCCACTTGGAATTGCTTTTCCAACGTCACGGTTGTATTGCGTTGGATAACCAGCGTTTCGTCAATTTCCATCTCACACTTGAACCTTCCGATGAGCGGCGGGTTCCTCCTAAAGTGCCCCACACATTACGCCGCGGGAGAACGCCTCCACTTAATTGAACTGGTGTTGGCGACATGGAGCTCGTAATCCTTTCGTTACCTTGCCCATGTTGCAGCCAGAAATAGCAGTGCGAACACCATGGACTCTAGGAAAGTTATACATTTTCGAAAAAGGATAATCCTTTCAGCGGATGAACGTAGACCCTGGTCGTCGTGTCGATGGTCACGGTGCGGCACGCTCGCGCCCAAATAACCCCAAAATGACGAAGTTTCAGCAGATTGCGTGAAAACAGCTGTGGCGCCAAATTGCCAACGTGCGCCAATGCGCGCTAAAAAACGGGCGTCTGTTTTCGTAATCATGACCCAAATAACCCAAAGACGAAGTTTCAGCAGATTTGGTTGAAACAGGCGCGTGGCGCCAAATTTGCGCCGCGCGCTCAAAACGGGCGGTCGTTTGGCGTTAATCAGGACCCCAAATACAACCCAAGTATGCGAAAGTTGCAAGCAGATTTGGTTGAAACACAGCCGTGGCGCCAAATGGCGCCAGCGCTAAAAACGGACGTCGTTCGTAATTCGGACCCAAATAACCCCAAATGACGAAGTTCAGCAGATTTGGTGAAAACAGCCGTGGCGCCAAATTGGCGCCAAACGGAGCCCAAATGGCGCCAAATGACACCAGCATCACAAATGAATGTCATATTCGTAATCAGGCATCGAATTACCCAATAGACAAAGTTACGACGAAAAATGAAACGAGATTTTGGGGGGTAGTAATCGTTGGGCCAATCCGGCAATAGGGGGAGGCTGGAAAACGGTGAAAAACCAAGATTCAACTGGGGAAGTAAATGCATATCATTCGATAGCATTTTTCACAGGGAAGTCAAGGGCGCACATTTCAGGTCTGCGAGTTCATCTTGGAATGCAAAAAATCTGAACATTCCACAAAGGCATGCGAGGAGGCATGTTTGGCGGCCACACCACGAAGGAACGCTTACTTGCGACCGAGTTTTCCACATAATTCCTACAGACAAGTGACCATCCAGTCTACGACAGGAAGGAATTCTTCGTTTCTTCACAGCTTTCTGCCAAAACATTTCCTCTAAAAATGGGACTTGTCACGTAATAGGGGGCAAAGGCATGACAAGGGGTGATGTTTGGGGTCACACCACGGAAGAAACGCCTCACCTGCGACACCAAGGTTTCCATATACTCCTTACAGACAAGTGACCGTTAGTCTACGACAGTCGAAGGAAATTGTTCGCTTTTCTTCACAGCTTTCTGCAAAACATGTCCTCTTAAAATGGAAAATGTCACAGAATAGGCCCACTATGCCTGCGAGAACTGTTCAAAATTCCAACTACATACAGAGGAGGGACAATTGAGAGCAGAGGGAACACATAAGCCAGTAACGCTTGAAAACGAAATGAAGATCGGAGCAATTTCGGAAAAACATTATCCAATCTCACAAGTAGTGGACGAGACTGAAGTACGTGGCGCATTCTGGGGTAAGTTTTGAGCTTCTGTGTGTGTGGCGGTTAGCCCGCCCATTAAGCGAGATTATTACACATCACATGCGAGCAACTACTTCTTGAGATGAAATCGACGTGCATGAGCGGCAATCCGAAAATCAAGCTCTCTTGAAAAATATTTAAGCACCGTCTGTAGCGCTTGAAGAGCTGGAGATACAACAGTGTTTCCGTTTCTTGGAATACTTCACTCTGACCCGACTCTATAACGAATTCACGAAATTAACGACAGGATTCGCGTTATT
>MU891516.1:0-25354 GCA_036418205.1 Ostertagia ostertagi
GATTATCACTCCCTGATAGAAATTCAGGAAACTGATTAATAAAGAAGTCAAATTAAATTCAAAAGGACAACCTTTACACGGTACAACCTTTGTACTGTGAGGCTTAAATCACTGCAGGGATCTTACAGTGACGCTTGCTGGCTTACTGATGTCCAGCACTCTGGTGTTATCAGTCACCTAGCCAACTTATGGGCATGGATGGATAAGAAAAGGTCCACACAGAAATCGCCGCAGCAACTGCCGCGCGCGACGATTCTCGCCGCGTGAGCGGCGTGACCTCATTAGCCGACGATTGAATTGACCGTCTCCCTCTACTTGAGATTTTTACAGAAGAGAACAGTAAATCGTAAAGCGAAAATTCTTCAAAAAGCGATTTCTGGAGTTCTGTAAATTGTTACATAGCTTGTTTTGTTCTCCTGCGAGCCCTGGAGACAGGCAGGCAAGCGGAAATGGAAACCTCGAAAAGCTTCGATTCCCTGAAGAAGAGCAGAGCAGAAGGCCTGGAAACATTTGACACGCCTCAGTTGCGTGCCACGCACGCGCCATCCCCCTTCATCTGAAGGCTCGTGTAAACGGGGCAGGTGGCAGATCTCAATTCTATTCTGGAATTACTTTGAGATAAGAGTTACAAACACTTCCCTGAAGTTTGTTTGTTCCATCAAGCTACTATGCGTTTTTAACGACACAATGTCTTTGGTCCTCATAATTTTGGCCCACCTTGTATATTTTACTATAGCAATCAAGTTTGGAGTGCCCAACCGAGGAGACTATTTCGGCCACGAAACAAAATGCTGAACAGACTACTGGAATCAAAATTGAGACAAATATCAGTTCGCCGAAGACCTTTCTTGGTTTGAAGTGAGCAGCTCTTCTCCTCGGCAGTAGGAAACGATAAAGATCGGTCACTTCATTAAAACCAAGAACAACAATAACATCATTAAAAATAAAAGGTCTCGAAGCTGATCAATATATTTACGGGATTCACTACACAGTTTAGCTCTGCCATGGATCCTGCTCCTACTCAAGTGTACCAGCACAGCAACTTACTGTGGTACCCAGCACTGATCTGTTTTCAAGTGATTAAAATCGGAACTACATAACACTACACAGAGCGAAAAAACAACGCTACCAGTCGGGTCGAAGTTGCCCTAATTAAAAGTACACCATCTCATGAAGCGTTCCAAGAGGTCTCTTGAGACGTTCCAACGTAAGCACTTCACATATAGTTGCGGCCAAGAGCTCTACGCCGCAGAAGGCTATTTAGAGGAACGGATGGAACGACCAATGTTCGGGCCGAGTTGGAACGGCTACGGCGGAAATGTGAGTATATTTTCGTCGTCGGACGAATGTCTAATTCCATACGCTCGCGGCGTGTTGACGTTTTCTCGAGTTTGAAGTTTGTTTATTCCGAGTTGAAGTCCAAGTTCTAGCGGCCATCAGGTCTTCTCATGTATGGACTAAGTAATCACGCGGGTTCCTTGTCACGCTTCTCATTTGGCGGTTTTCTTAAAGGCATGCCCCAGGATCACATTGGTGTGGCTCTTGTACACGAATGCGAATGTATTGGTGCGAAGTGGGCCGGCAGTAAGAAAAAAGGAAAAGAATCCGTCAAAAACGCTTAGGTTAAGGGCTCACTCACCTTCCTAATCGGCTGTGCTAAGGAGGGAGAGGAGAGTATGGGGCGAGAGAGCGCTACAGATGAGAGATCGCCAGACAACAGCCTGATAAGAGAAAAAAGTCTGCAGCTTGGGCAGCTTACTTTGCAAGGCCCAAGCGCTCTTATCGGTTGGTTTCCGTGCACGAGAACGCCACATTTGTGATTGTCCTCTAGGGAATACTACAGACCGAAGGAGAAGCGTTCACACGATCTCTGCCTGGGTTGTGCCTTTAACTATTGCTAAAGTTCTGATAAAAAATTGTACATACGGTTCTTTGCAGGATTTCTCCCCGAACTCAGTTTTTTTTCGAAGTCTGGAATGTTTCACGGAAAATTCTCAACATGGCTGCGCCACTTGTTATCACTAGAGAGAATGCAGAAGTGAGTGCAGAATTTTGCGCAAAAAAATTAGGCCTCCAAAAAACAGGAAACCTACCACAAGCGCACTTTATTTACGGCTGATAGCAGATCGGGCGGAAACAAAGAAACGCAGGGAAAATGTACACCTCCAGTGGCCACGTATCAGGAGCCATTGAAAGAATCGGATGAAACCTTCGAATTCAGAGAATAGAGACGAAATGATTGAAAGAATAGGATGCAGTGAAAAAACAGAGAAATTTAATTGCTATGGGTGAAACACGGCCACAAATAGTTGCTAGTGAGGCACTCGAGAACCAAGTGGAAATGTTCCCGTCGCCAGCATTTGTGACAGATGTCCGGCGGGACTTTGAACGCGTAGCAGCCCTTCGGGTTTTTCGAATTTTTACCAAAACAAATGCAATTTTTTTGTTCTTTTCGTTCTTGTCGTGAATCATGGGTCTCAAGTCAGTAATTTGTAAGCGGAAATGATTTTTTTGGGTATGGATTCCTTTGAAACGGAGTTTAATTTTTTTTTCGTGGACATTTTCTCAAAGATATGAATACGGCCGGATTGGCTACATTCACTGGTTCGATCTCTCATTCTCACGGCAAGGGTTTTACGAAATGGCGTACTTCAGTGGATGATCATCTTGGCAGGCGTGTATGGGAATGATTCCACGGATTGTAAAACGATGATCACCAAACTCTTATCATTAATACTTGAGTTGTCTCAGTTGTCTCCTAAAAATAGGGAATGAATCCATAAGGTTCGATGTCATTTCTTTAGCCAGGTAGATTCTGAACAATCCACACAAAACAATGATTTTGTAGTTTTATTTGAAAAAAATAAAAACAAAATTAAATACAAAACAAAAATAGGCATTATGCAAAAGCACCGATGTTCAATAACCGAAAAATGTAATAAAGAAAATAAATGACCGCCATCTAAAACAGCGTGAAAGAAAAATCTAATTGAAAGCTAACGAAATCTCAAGGATCATTTCTCAAGTCCTTCTGATCGGAGAGCGATGACAGCCTTCTTTGGACTCGGCTGAAAAGAAAATTTTTCATCAAGAAGAACATTTTTTCGGATAAAGAAAAATGAACAGTGACTTCTAGCTCCTAAGTAGAAGCTTCACTGCGATTGTTATTGCATGACTACAAGTAAAAGTGATAAAGGAATTGTTTCAGAAGATTACCGTAATACCTCTGTACCTGGATATTTGGAGAAGGGACAGGCAAAAAGCAGTGGATGGTGGAACTAGTCACCAAGAAATACTATAAGAGTGGACTCTCAACCTCATAGGTGGATTTTCTACTCCCCATATGATAAGTTTTCTTTCGAACTGGGCACTATTGCAGAAAAACAAATGAAGAAGGCCAAGCATCACCTGTAAAATGTCGTCCACCATGAAACCCATTTTCCGTCTTTTCAACGGAGCTTTGACAGGAGTTTCTATCGGCGATTCTGGAGCCTGCACGACTCCGTACGGATTGACATTTTCTTGATCATGAATTTCTGGTGTGAGCACTGGAGGTGGTGAGAAGCTTGACCGACTGGTGTAGGAACTGAAATACGTAAAATCAGAAAATCGGTTTTCGAAAATTTCACATTTCTGTATGAGTAATGAAGGGCTTAGGTAGGAGTCAGTACCGAAATTATCCGATTAAGATCCAAGTAATCAAGGCCACACCTAAAAGTGCCTATAGGCCTATTTCACTACGATATCCGCCACCGAGGTCCCCCTGTGGTGCCAGCCTAACAACTGTTCTTAAAAAATTAATGCAAATCGGTTTACCTAGGGGATTTCTGCGATGACTGTTTCAATTCGCTTCCAGTGTTGGTCTTCCTTCCACCGAAACAGCGCTGAAATGAAAATGTTTGTAAGGGCTTGTTTCCGAACAAAACAACTCCAAATCGGATGAATGTCTGCACACAAAGATAACAAAAAATTTCATAATTTCATATTTCTTTCCAAATTCGTACGTAATAATTCCAAAATAAATGACTGCGATTGACCCACTTCATACCACGCTTCCACTTCGTCTTCAAACTCCGAACTTCTGTTGATCAACCGCTCCGAATTGTCCTCAAAAATTGAAATAAATTACAGTAAACAAAAAAAGGCAAAAATACAATTTCTAGCCGAGAAAACATAACAATTTATGCGACCAAAAATAACCTACTTGATGGATTCGTCGCATGTGACTGGTAACGTGGAATTTGTCATAGAATGAGGCATGGGAGCAGTGAGGGCATTGGAACAACGGTCGCCGCACATGATACTGTAACAGATGACGCCGTGGCCCTGAAATGAACTGTAATCACACTAGAATAACCATTGTGAAAGCTTTAGATTGCAATGATTTACGACCTCCCCCTACCCCTTCAAACAGTCTCGATACGACCCCCATCTCCACAATGTGCCTTTGGGAACTTCATCGGTACGACACCTTTTTCAGAACACAACCCTGACCACCATTGTTTCTGCAGTATTCGATTATGGTTCTGAGAGCAGGTGTCACAGCCCAACTCTACCCAATTCGCCCTTCAAACAGCTGTCAAGCGGTTTCCAAGATCCTCATTTTTCCCTGATATTGCTTCGTTTTCCATAAAATTATCACAAAACCCGCCAAACAAGTCACCCTCTGCCACCAAGACTCCTCTAACTTCCGATATACGCCCACCCTTCCAAAAAACCCAAACACGACCATTCGTTGGGAATTGTGCTGGGCACGGTTGACCCTGCTTGTGAGTTAGGTGTTAGGTGCAACGTTCGCTATTCATCATCACTGTCTACATAGACCAACACATGCTTTCATTTTCAGAATTTTCTGCCATAAAAAACTTTAGATGTCGCTCCTATACTGTCTCTCTGACTACTTCAGGTGAGAACCAGCTACTCTCAGTGTGGTTGTCTTGTATTATCATGGGACAGATGCGGGTTAGATGATAGTCGTGCCACCGCGGACATCTCTCACTTCATGTATTTGCTTGAAGTACCCTTGCCATTACTAAACCTTGAAGTGAAGGGCTTACTTTAGCCTCACCTTGACTTCTCTTGCCATCTTTGTTGATATGCATTTTACAGATGGAGCAGTACGTCTTCTTATAGCCTCTGACTGCGTTCCGACTGATTGGAGTCCCAAGCGACGAGTTCGCAGACGAAATTCCGGAATCAGACTGGAAGCATAGAAATTCTGTATTTTTTGTTAACTATTCCTTCCTATTCCACATGAATGTGAGCGCATGTTTTCCAATGGCCTCTCATTTAGTTGATCTTGACTATTCGGTTACTCTTTCTTGTACCTCTATACACTTCTACTTTAACATTGCGACAAAAAGTGCGAAGCCGCTGCAACTTTTGCCACTAGTGTTCAAAGAGCCGAACTCCGCTTCCAATTAGGTTTTTGAGGCTATGTATAAAATTCTACAATGTGGAGTACGAGATTTCCTCCTTTCCTTAGGTCTGTTTTCGAGGTTAATGGTTACTGGGTGAAAACTCACTTTGCAACCCTGGTGCGTGATGAACCTTGTGTAGAGATCTCTCGTTTAATGGCGAGTAAAATTTGAAGCATGAACTTACCTGGAGAGAGAAAAACGGTTTTCGACCATGCCGCATCACACCATGCGGAAGCCCTGCTTTACTGAACAACAACTCTTAGAGTCTTACTTTTAATTCGTCCACTTCGAATCTAATTTGAGAGCAGCTAGCTGCACCTATAGATATAATGAATCTGTCATGACCCGAACGCTACTCAATTAGTCCCGCCCCCGTTTAGAAGTTTGTAAAGCGCACCGAGGGTGGTGTTAATGCGCATCATTTACGATGGCAGGCGAAATTGATGCAAGCCCAGAAAGATTCCATAGTATCGAGCGAAGAAGACGATGGATCCATCATAAATCTTGTGGAATTCCCTACATTACCGTAGTACGGAGCGAATGGAGAATAGATCGAAGTGATCGGTGGCAGATGAGCCTGTCCGAAGCCAAAATATGGGGTCGATGTGAAGAATTCTGCAATTTCATATATAATAATACTTGGTATTGCTGAAGTCTCCCTGATTGTCTTCAATATTTGGAAAGAAGAGAAGCTCTGTAGTTTCACTTGCAGCCCCTTCTGCCCTTGTGCAACCAATGGCCGACGTAACTACCAATGGAAATACTCACAGATCTCCATGGGATGTTTGCCTGATCGGGGGTAGTGGGCCAAAACAGAGCTTCTGTGCTAGACTCCCCTTCCACCCTCTGCTTTTTATGCAACGTTTTGCTCTGTTGCCACTTTTATTCCTTTTCGAACAACAGTCATTTTGCGTCCACCAGCCAAAGTTTAATTTGACGGCTCTGGGTACCATTACAGAGCGTATAACGATAAAGAGAGTCTCTCACCCATTATGTGGCAGATTGAGTACGCAGGGTTTGTCGCGCAAAATCTTGCTCGCAGAATCGGACGTGGTCGTAGAAGGAGACTGAAATAAACTTCCCTTACTTATTGAACACTTTGAAAAGAATATTCCATATCCCCTTCCTGCGAAAAGAAAGTTCGAATTTCAAATTCGAAAAAATAGAATAAAGAAATGAGAATTTTGGCGAGTCAGGGCAAATGGATCCCATCCTACCAGTGCCTCTTTAGGAGAGTTTTGATCGAAAGTCAGCATACCGGGTGTTTTCGATTGGATCTGATTTTGTAGGAAAAGTAAGCAGAAAATCTGCAGTAGTCAGTATGGATCCGTAGTAAGGAACGAATAACCTTCAGTTCTGTGCTGTCTGAGTCTTCCTGTGTAATTAACTGGAAAATTCAACGAATAATAAAGTGAAAAAACACAGGAACAAGAAGTGGTAGCATAGAGGGAAGGAAGAGAAAGTGGAGAGCCATTCGAAACCAAACGCTATTCTGGCTTCTTATGCACCCATCTTGCGATGCTTTCGACCTTTACTTATTCCAATATTTTTCAAAAAAGGTGAAATAAAACAGAAAAAAGTCCTTCCTCACCTCTTCCTCCTTAACATCTGATATAGTCATCTCTGCTTTTGAATTCATAGGAAGTTGAACTCTGCAAGTTTCAATTCGCTTTACTTGTATATGTGCAGAAAATCCTGGTAAACTAAAGTTACCAAACTATGAAGTATTAAAAAAAATGGAAGGGATAAAAAGAGCAACTGAAACTCACCGTGAGTAGAGCAGACTATTCAAGATTTCTTAGGTCAACTCCTTATCTTATATATGACCTCGTTGAATTCTCCGCCTTTGTCTCCGTCGGCTCTTCCCAGCGCGATACATGAGGTGTCAGGAGCCCTGAGGGCGACTACGATGAGTTCACACCTCAGCGCGTCCTCTTGGCAAGTAATTATCATGAGGTCAACACCGAAGTGTGAACAGGGGACATGGAAGTTCCATAATGGCCAGTCCTATCGCGTTTGATTCCCTGAATTATACAGTCATCGATGGGGAATAAAAAATGTTGAGCCTTGCAACCACCCGGTATTCATGGGAAAGGCTGAGGCTGTACAAAATTTTGAGAAAAAAAAAGAATTGTATTTTAGTGTATGTATTGTATTATATAGTGAGAAACGAATGTATAAAACGAAAAACAAAAACAAAATTTATATATAAAAAATTACATAAAAAGAATCAAACCGTTTGTTTTGATCCTCTCTCACAAGCGTTTTTGCTTACGCGCCAGTCCTGTAGTTCACCGTCCCTAAAACACTTGATGCTTCGTAATGTTCAGACTTCAATTCTAGTACCCCAACGATTATGAGTTAGGGATATTTCTCTAAACGGGACTCCGTGCTGATTCGTACTTCTCCGCATTAATTTCCATCTCGAAACTTGTTTAAATTTCTGGGCTCCTTCCTCAGAGATCTGAGTTCAGCTTCTCTCCCCTTTTCTAAGGTGAACAGACATCCTTTCAAAACAATGGGAAATAGCTGCGTAGATATGAAGAATTGGGTTTTTTTGAATTGAGAACCACACCTTCAGCGTTTTCAAGCGCTATTTATTTCGCCTATTTCTCTGATTGATCTGACAAACAGTAGACTTCAGTGTGACTCGATGCTTCTGCCAACTTTGTGGCATTCTCACTTGTGTGACATACTAGTGATCAGCATTTTACAAATACTTTATAAACTTCCATTTTGCCAGGCACTTTATCTCTCTAGTTT
This sequence comes from Ostertagia ostertagi, assembly GCA_036418205.1. NCBI lineage: Eukaryota > Metazoa > Nematoda > Chromadorea > Rhabditida > Trichostrongylidae > Ostertagia > Ostertagia ostertagi. The sequence goes on from MU891516.1 coordinate 8,184, forward strand.
CAACGACCAGCTTCTGTATCCCTAACCCTTCTACGGTATAATGTTTGCAATTCTACTTTTGGAGAGTAGAAGAATTGGTAAAGTAATTTAGTCAGTTAATCTGAGCAACAATTTTTTCGTGGATCCATATCATTCGCTCCGCTTCACTAACACGACCTGCAGAGCTCTCGTGAGATTCCTTTACACTGCGTGCTTGAATGATAATTCTCCCACTATCAATATTAGCTTATCATGACAAGTTTCAACCTGGAATTTGGAAACTTGCGGAAAACATGGACAATAAACAACATAGACAAGAGGAGGTGAGGTTGTTTCACCTGAGCAGCGTTTCCAGAAGACGTCAGATTTCGGAATTGCAACTGGGACAAACGAGCTGCTTCCATACTTCCAAGTTCGCCTTGGTCTGCTTTCAACGTTTTGAAGTCAAGGTATAGTAATGAGAAGATTCTCTTGAGGTGAACAAGAGAATAGGCTTACTTGAACAGTTCTCAGGATGACAATATGGAAACTGTTCAAGGCGAAACGTGAAGCACATGCAGCGTTGAACAAATTCTTATTCGCCGCTGAGAACGCCAAGAGGTCAGTTGGCTTCTATTTTGATTCCTTTCTATGCTTTCAAGGAAATGTACTTACTTGTGCAGTGCTACTATGTATACAAGTTTTGCGTAATTACATACTCTTCGTGTAACGTCCAGCGATGTGCCATACTTTCGCAATATTTTGAAATATGTAGTGGTTTTTGAGTAGGCCTAGTAGCCTATGCAACTCCTGAGGGTTTCCGGTGGCCGCTTTCTGTTTTTCAAATCTTCTGAGTCAGCTCCAATAAGTGAGAAGGACATTCTGCTGCAAAGCACCCAAAGCATTCAAATATGAAAAACCTAAACTTGCCTCAAAAGTTTAGAAGAAGTAGCAATCACTCATGTCGTTGGAGGGTGACCTTAAAGTGAGTGAGCCAGACAGGACTAAGCCTTAGGGATGGGAAGGGAACCTGGGAGGTATGTAAGCAGCTCTTGTTCACCCTAGCATTTCCTGCTCTTCTGGTCTTAGCCTCATTGTCGCCTCGTCATGGTGTTAAAAGGCTCTGTTCTGACTGTCCCCTTCGAGTGGCCCTCACTTTACCCTTCTGCATAAAGAAAATGGTTCACCCCCTCTGGAGCTCCTTCCTATTCGAAAAATGGAATTAGTAATGCACACGATCAGTTGTACCAAAATCCAAAATGCCTCCAGCCCCTCCCACATCGAAATAGACTACATTCCTTTGTCTGCCATAAATGTACTGTGGATAGGTACGGTGACCAAATTGGACTGACTTGAGGTTAATATGTACTAGCAATACTTTTGCTTGCGTTGGTGATATTGTTCTATAGCAATCGCGCATTGTGCTCCGACAATTCGCATTGGAAATCATATTCGGAACGCATCCCGTCATCTTTTTTTTTTCAGGGAACAGCTCGGCATCGGCAAAATTTTAACGACGAAACAGAAGATCAAGCGGATGCTGTCGTGTTTCTATCCGCCATGGAGGGAGAACTTTGTCGCACACACTTGCTACGATCGCATCTTTAGCCGTGGAACACTGTTCGTCCTGAATATTGTCGTGCATAGCCGCGAAAGAGTCGTACTAGTGTCCAGAGGGCTCTTTTCACACTTCAGTACCTGCACATTGTTGAACTTTATGAGTTCATTACTGTGGCAATGCCGTCGGGTTGGCCAGAGTGACCCATGGTCAGAATGATAAGGTTCCGTTAATAATACCTTGTTCATGATGGAAAAGAACCATAGATCAAACAACTGGGAACTCGATAAAGCGCATGTATCACCCGCGTCCTAGTTTGCGTAAGAAAATGAGAATGAGAATTGAGGCATTTTCGTCGGATCAATGCTTATCTTTTCTTGTTTGATCGCTTACTGTCTGGTTTTGCTACCCACTCACCATCAGTCTGTTTGGATAATTGCTTTCGCAGTTCCCCCCAGCTCTTCGTAAGCATGAGTGGAACCCACAGTCTGATTAGGCAGTGGTGGTTGTGGTGGTGTGGGGAGGAGGGGGTGTGGGGAATCGGCAGTGTTCGGGGAATGAGTGCATTAAGAGGCAGTTTTGCTTCATTTTACCCGCACCATTAATACGGTCCATGCTCAAAAATTACGCCTTCCTGTCGTAGTAGCTACTATGTAATTGATGAAAAGCTTGGGAGCACTGAGGGGCACCTCGCTGCAGAGCATTCCCAGTGGCACTTTCCCGAACAACGATGATCTTTCAATTTGATACAGCTCATGTAGTACCTTCTTGCTGAAGTAAATAGGTTCTTTCCCCTCAAGCTACCCAGTCCTAACAAAATGGATAGGTGTTGACGGCATGCTGCTGCACTATAGCTGCGCGCCCCTAGCACACCGGCACTACCGTATCTTGTGTCTCTTATGGTTAGTACTTACTGATAACTGAACCTTATCAAAAATGTGTTCCAAAGCGCTGATAACCGTGAGGTGTGATCGATTCCACGAAATGAATGGAGATCACCTTCACGCCTGATTGTTTGCAGTCTCGTCATTCACTAGAAGGACAGTAATCTCTACGCCCACCTTCCTTGTGTAAGAGGTTCTTGGGACCTCGATAAGACCATAGGCTTTCTATCGATGCCCTTCGGACGTCCTGGTTCACTGGAACTATGGAAAGTAGTATGTAAGAAACTAAGAGCTTGTGTCGGTGATGGGGGTTATTGAGAAAAAGGATCCAAAGAGGAGGGGAGAACTTTGGAAAAACAAGTTGCTTGGATTACCTATCCTAGCCTCTCCCATGGGCTTAGTCCTAGGGAGACTGAGGGTGTTGGCTGTATGGGCCCACCCGGCGACGGAACTACTGATTGCTAATTTGTCATTCTATTTTAGGCATAGTCAATGCTATTTATTGATTCCTTCAAATTCAGAGAATTCGTGGTGGTGCGGCTGATAGGAAACGTTATCATTTTGGAAGTTTTCGGTTTAGTGATGTACATTGTATTCTCCTACAAGTACGCCAATAACCCGGAAATGTGAGGAATCTTAGTTGCTCATCATTTCAAGACGATCGAGCATGGAAATAACATCAAATCTTGGTCCACTGTACATAGGGCCCCATTTTTGGCCCTCACCTGCCTAATTCCTATGGTTTAGAGTGGGCACAGCAGTATCAATTGTTATTCACACTTTCCTGGCATTCATGTTCATTTTTCCTCCGGTGAGTATCGGCTCTATTCAGTATGGAAACTGATCTTGAAAAATCCAGTGGGTTGAAGATGTGAAGATGTTCTGTGATCCTTTGCTTTCAGATGATGAGCTATTTTATGCTTGCTGTCCACCGGATGATCAGCACCAAAGTTCGCACGTTGCTGCTCCTTCCTCATGATATCGATGTCATTCGAGGTATTTATGTCTTCGACTGTGAAAATTAGCTATTAAATAAGTAGTGCCTTTCTAGGGTCCCGCGATGAACGCAGTCACAAATATCTACCGCGTAGCCGAGGGTCTTGGATGCATTCAAACAGATGTCATGTCCTCGATGAAAGATGTCAAAGGCAGAGCTGGAAATTTTAAAGAGGTTCTGCATTGTAGCTATCACAATAGCGTGTTCGTGCGACGTGGGAGCAAATTTGTACCATAAGCGGCAACGCGCTTTATTCATGGTTCCAGATCGCTTTGCTACATCCTGAAGTCAGTTCTTGTCTTACGGTTGGGTGCATTATCGAGAGATATCTCATTCTTGGCCGTGTTCGAATTTTAGAGATTGGGATAGGAAGCAACAATGAAAAACCAATTTATTGATAAGGAGATCAGAAATTGGTAGATTGAGGGGTCCGTCGCGCGGCAAGAAGGCAGCGTCGGTGGGCGAGTCGCAACGCGTGCTGTATGTTGGATGGTAGTGGTAATCTCTGTTCAACTTGACACGAAATTACTGCAATACCCTTAAGAGTCGTCCGCTCTCGCCTTCTTGGCCGCGCGACGAGCCTCCTCTGTCGTGTACGCGTAGGTTGGAAACCCCGCCTCGAGAACAAGAATTAGGTACTATTAAAAAACTGGGTGCTATACAAGTAGGGTGGGCACGCCGCATTTTTTGAACAGAAATGTATGTAAGTGGGACTGCTGCCCGCTACTATACTGTCACGAGAATCGGGGAATTCGTGAGCCAGGGGGAGTGTAGCCAATCTAGGGGGTGTGGGGTGAGGGCAGTCCCGAAAAGCTGGGCGTGCCCACCCTACTACTTATATAGAGCCGAAATTTGTTGTTTTAGACGTTTTGAGCAGGTTTATTCGTAGGCTAGACGAAGTGAATGCAGCCATACTCGTGGGAAGTTCATATAAACGAGATGTTTATATGGTAATGATCTACTATCACAGTGTATACTACAGTTCATTTCAAAAGAATGGGTGGTGATGCGCTCCGGCCTGGCTCAAAAAGTCCCTGGAGGGTAGTAGATTGCAAGATAAGGGTATTCGGATAGTAGAGATTAGGATAGCACTACAGTAGATAAGAAGATTGCACTGATTAGTATTTATGGACGGATTCGACAATAAGGCCCAATCTATTCTATTCTGATCAATACGTGCCTAGCATTTTTAGTTGAATATCCTATCGCTTATTGTCATGATCTTTAAAATACATGTATCGACGAACGCGGTCTCGCATCCTCTAGGTTCTCGCGGAATTTTGGGCTCTTGCATTACTAATCAGTGGGTTAATGGTGAGGTAATAGCCAGATGGCTGCAGACGGCTGGTGCAGATGGTGTAGCCTTCTTTCTGAGCCACTCACTTGGCTTGCGTATAGTAGTACACGTTCATGCCAAAGCCGCATTCTGTAATGTAATCCAATTTTAGATGATTGCCAACAAGATACAAAACCTCGTGGTAAAACTGGCTGCACCGATCAACAAATTCCGCTCCTTGTTACGAAAAATCGATTCGAAGATTCGACGGTAAGTAGAAAGCGGCCAAAGGCGCGGGTCGGGCGGCGAGACTGTAGCGTCTTACTTTGTTCTCAGAAATTGGAAAAAATTGCAGAGGACGTTAATGGGTATTTAATAGTGAGACGAAGTAAGCATGGTATATTTGTTCATTTCCCTTGTGAGGGAGGCCAGGTGATGACGAAGGACACAGCGCTGATGCACAGAGAGGGGGAAGAAAGAGTTTTGGCACAGACCGTGCGACGAGAGGGCGCAAAATGTCACGCATGCGCGATTGGGCAAGGCCTTAGAAACGGGTCGCCCAGTCCGAGCGGAGGGCATTTTCCTCACAGTTTTCGCGCACTCTTAGGTCGGGAGAGCACTACCACCCCTGCGATTAGAAATCCTACCTTTGTATAAAGGTAGAACGGCGCGCTCATCCAGTAAGGGGGGCATCAAGTGGCTGCCCTCACCCCACCCCCCTAGACTGCCTACACTCCCCCTGGCGCACAGGTTTCTCGAAGTACGGGACCCGTGAGCCAGGGGGAGTGAAGCCAGTTCAGGGGGGTGGGGGGTGAGGGCAGCCACTTGACGTTGCATCACAATGCCCCCCCCCCCCCCTTACCGGATGAGCGCCGATATGAACTTCTCTAATGATCTAATGACGACCCACGCCCTTAATGCTTTAAAAGTGGAAGCAACTAGGTGAAGAACACGCATTTTTTCTGGGCTTCTTGTCTTAGTGAACAGTGTGGAAGGTTGTGTAGAAAATAGAAATGGGCTTAATAAGGAGTCTTTTTCATTTCGACGGGATCAGGCCATAACAATCTATGTGATCATCCCGCCAGTGTTACTTCATTTGAGGAATATCTGTGGGTAAAACTAATCTTTTCGGTAGGGAATATATTCTTCCTTAGATGGCAGTAATGCTAAGTGGAAACACCTCACTCATACCAACACACCTCAATGAAAAGTTAAATATTTTAGGAGGCGGCCGAACAACAACAAATGCAGTTAAGGTCGCTTTAGGTGATTGTACATGGGCGTCTCAGTGACTGTTTGCTCTTCATATTTTGAGGATTAGTGCTGCCTTTCTGGCTTCCTCAAAACCGTAGGGGAGCTCTCAAGCTCGTTGTAAAATTAGGATTTTCTGAAACTAGACATGCTACAAGTCATATTGAAGGGTAGTGGAAGCAATTCGACGGCAGTTTCGAGCGTTGGCGAATCTAACGAATCTTTGTACACGCTTCATGAAAAAGCCATATGCAATCGTAAGTCAAAAGTTGCAATACTACTCACTTCCTATCAAACAATTCCCATTCCCAATTAAAATCGTTGAAAACTGCGTGGGAACCTAATTATAGTTCTGAGAGATGAAAAAAAGCCTAAAGTAGTTTTAAAGAAATACCGAGCTGCAAGACAACATACAACTTGAGAAGTTTATTGATTTATTAGATTGTCCCATAGTAGTGTTGTTTTTTCGAACAAAAAACTTCCTGCTCCAACTTTTTGCGTCATGTCTTATACCACTTGAAAAAGATTTGTCTGCTGCACAAAAGGCATGTTTTGCTTCTTCGTTCAGTAGTTCTGAATTTTAAGCCTGGAAATTGGTAGATTTCGACAGCGAAAATTAAGCGAAGCGAGAACAACACCTTAGACTCCATTCACTAGGAGCCCCAAGGAGAAATCGGCATGTGAAGTAACTTCTACCCAATCGTCTGAAAATTCCCCCATAAGGGTTCTCTTTCACATTTAACTTTTAGCCGGAACTCGATAGTTCAGCACAATCGCTTCAAATCTAGGCCAAAATTGTTCAAGGAAGATGCGTTAAAAATTAACGAAATGCCAAGGGCAAGTTATGACTAATTTTGAATGCACGCCTGATTATTTAACACATTCACGACGACGCCCCTTTTCCACTTTTCGGTCGCGTGGGACGGACGCGATTTTGTGGGCGCCGCCGCCTCACCACATAACCGCAGATTTTGTTTTGTAAATGAACAAAAACATGAATGTCACAAAATAATTTCTGCAATGTCCAATGCGTAAAGATTATCCTTCTATTTTATAAAGCGCTAACTTTGTGTGTCGGTTTGTGTATCTGTATGTGTGTGTGTGTATGTATGTATGTATGTGTGTCCGTCCGCAAAATGAAGTGAGTGAGAAGGAAGCTCATGGGATAAACAAACCGCTAACAAATCGGGTAGCTTACAGGATTTGAGATATCAATGTTTTGTAGCAGGATAGTTGTGATAACACTCTTAGGGCTATATAAACACCTGCTTAGCACACTTCCGTTCATTCCACATGGTGCTGCAGTGGCAGCTGGAGGGCAGTGGAGAGAGGAAGGGAAGCGAAAAATCTACCGTCATATCATGATTGTGTCCCTTCTACTGTATGAAACACCATTGTGTTGCATACGCGTCACTTCCAGGAGGTGTTGGTGTCACAGGAGGAAGGGACCATAGCGGAGGATAGAAAGCTTGCGCAGGAAAGGAAGGTCCCGGCGGTTGACGGGGGACTAATCTGGTCTAAACATATAACAGTAGGATTTCGATCAGAACGACAAATAGTGGTTACGAAAAGAGAGCATTTATTCACTTTCCGTGAAGGAATTTAAAAGCATTTTACACTCGATTACGAGGTTTGCCCACCTATCTGTCCATTCCTAGCGCCTGGCAAGCGATTATCAGTTGGCAGCCCATATGGGCTGCCATCGTCCCAGGAGCGCATGTTGTTGGCAGCCCATATGGGCGGCCATCGGCGTGAATGTGTTAATCATATTCCAGGGAATTTTCGTCGCCAACGTAAAGTGGTCGTTATTGTGGGCTGGGTACGTTATCACGCAGACCTTAAATTCGACCTGGTCCTCAACGAAAATAGAAACGAAAAATATGGCTAACAAGAGCAGTAAAAGCTCACAAATGTAATCGCTCGATCTGAAAAAAACAAGGTCAAACAGAAAAATTTAGTTTAACACATTGCCGTGAGACGCGGTTGCGCGTCTCACCCCTGTTCTAGCGCATGTGCGTCTTCTCCGGGATATTTGTATTTATTCTTTTGATCTCGCATATCCTATGTATAGACGGCATGGTTCACTGTATGGTCAAATGTTTAAGTTTATTTATTATTAGCTATAGTTCTGCTCCAGTAACTACTGTACTCAAAAAAAAAAGATTCAGATTTACTGCCTGCTACAGAATACCTGACGATCGTACATGGCTCAAAGGTTGAGCCCGATGTTGACAGGACCGCCATCACTGTACAGAATGACTACTCGAGCTCCATCCTCCCGTTCGGCTCTTATCTGGCGATATGAAAGCTTCAGCATTAGCTGCTAAGTGTGGCGTGATTCATCCCTTTTCTCCTTCGACATTCATGAACTAAGCTTAGGTATGCACCTCCCACTTCCACCAAAACGTCCGTCCTTGCACGGGTAAACAGTCGACAGGGTCAATGAAAATGAGGAATGATGAATACGAATTGAAAAAAGTAATGAAAAGGTGAATTAGTAAAAAAGGAAGAAACTATTAGGTTGTCTCATAAGTGATGTCGTTTTTTTTCAACCAAAAAATTTTCATCTAAATCATGAAACTTTTACATCGTTTTATATATCATTCGAAAGAGAATTGTCTGCTCTACAAAATGCTGTGTTCCGCTTCCACCGCTATTTCAGAGTTTTCGAATTTCAGGCCAGCAAAATGGGAGGTCTCGCCGGCAAAAATTGACCAAACCGACAACTGGCTGTAACTTTATTTTCCCTGGGGAGAAATCAACCAGTGATATACCCTATACTTACCCATGACCTCTTCTAAACATTCCACTCTTAGGTTGCCGAAAAAGCTTTGCCGTTTTTCTTTTCGAATTGGCTGACGGATAAGCCATAGCAATTTTCAAATTAAAATTGTTCCTCGTAAACGTCATTGTTTCATATCGAGTGGTGTTCCTTTTACGAGCACTTCTTCTGCTCTACTCGCTCATTTGTTTTTGTTTCTCTGTTTGTTGGGAATTAGTTCGAATTTTAGATGTTTCGGTATAAGGTGCTTTACCGCGAAAGTGACCACATTTCTTTGAAAAAAATTATCCCTTAGAAAATGAGAAAATCAACCAGTCGTACATTCCTAACTTAGTCATGACTTGTTCTTCAAATTCAACCAGTTCTTCAACGTCTCGGCCATAAAAAAATTTCGACCTAGATCACAGGTAATGGTGCTCGATCGTCGAGTTCTGGTTGAAAAACCAGCTCTGGAAATTGAACGACGCGATTTGTAGGAAAACCTAGTAGTGTAATGATTAGAAGAGGTCATGCATAAGTAGAAGGTACATCATAGATTGATTTCTCCCAAGGAAAGATAATGTTAGAGATAGTTGTCGGTTTGGCCATTTTTTGTCGGCCGGACCTCCCATTTCACAGGCCCAAAATTTGAAAACCCTGGAAGAAATGTGGAAGTGGAACATAGCATTTTGTAGAGCAGACAATTCTCTTTCGAATGGTATATAACACGATGTAAAAGCATGGAGGATTTAGATGAAAATTTTTTGGTTGAAAAAAAGCGACACTATTTATGAGACAACCTAATAGATATGGAAAGGAAAGAAAAAAAAGAAAGAATGCATTGCTCACATTGCTCATTGCTCTTTTACGCGAATGTCCGCCAACTCGGACGACGCCTGTTATCAGGTTGTTATCAGGTTGTTGCGGTGTACCCACTGAAGGATGCGATTCCAATGGGGGAGCGTCCGAGGCTACGAAGGTAGCTCAAAAGGAACTGTCCCCCCTTTTAACGGAGTAGATCCACGTTTTGCCTATGATTTCGTCGGATAATTCGCTTGTAGAAGCACGGAGTCTACTTTGAGGGCGGTTCTTTGACGCCGGCCGTAGTCAAGGAGCCGAGTAGATCGTTAATTGTAGAAAGTGTTCACTCCAATTGCCATTGGTGGAGCGTTTCGCGATAGAAGCCTTCGGATGATATTTTGGCAGCTCGTTATAATGAGATAACAATAAGAAGGACGAGAACTGCCTCGAACATTCACAAGGACTAGTGGGATCCGAGGGTTGAGGAGTGAAACGTGACGGATCAGGCGACTGTGTCGTTCCGCTTGTGTGCCACTGGTGAGGATATCAGAGCAGGCCAGCGTGTTGGGGAGTTGGCTTAGGGCGGGATGAGCCCGAAACGTCACAGCCAACATGGCGAGCGGGATACCCTTGCTGAACAGTAGATCCATCACTACAGCTTATATCCGAGCGGTTACTGCAGTCCTGGGGTATCGCAGATGTGATTGTAGCTCCGATATACAGGGGGGGGGCAAAAAAGAGTCACTTTCATTCACATTCAAAACAGAATTAATTACACTTTGCCAGAACCAAACCGAATGAGCTCAATTGCATATTGAAGAGCACATTCTATTCTATCAAAAAATTACATAGGGGCTTTCTACACCGACGACATCAGAAGATTTTCCCACGGAAACATGGTGCACGGTACGAGCTCAACGAGGTCGTCGAGAAACCATAGACGATTACGACGTCTCTGAAACGCTGGTCAAAAGCCATTTGCATAGTCAGAGCTAGTGTCCCTAAGAAGCCATTCACCAGTTATCCGATTGAAGAAATTATGTAGCAGCTTCAGAATGGAGCGATTATGGTAGGCCTCCTTGAGCTCGACGGTGATGACAGATGACGTCATATTCTGGAGACGGTGAGGCAGCGAAGGTGGGCCTGATTCTGCTTATGGGGGGACATCTAAGGAATATTTCGCCGTATAACTCCCAATAACAGCGGCATCCTTTGCGACGAAAAGTTTGATGATATGCGCCATGGGCAAAGTGACTTTTTTTTGCCCCCCCCCTGTAAATATGTCATTGCAGGAGACGAACTGCCATCGGAAAGTGGGTTAAGGTATTCGAGATGCGCCGTCGCCATTATACGGTATTATAGATAGAAGTTCTCAGTACAGTCTTCCGGCCCGGTGGTTATATCAGCGAAGCGGTGTTCATGCATATGATCGATGGAATTGCAGGTGCAGCATAATCCTGATAGCTCGTTAGGAAGCGTCTGAGTTCCTCATTTCCGTGATCTTGTATTACTCGCATTCTCCGGCGATAAGTTCATCTCTTTGTTCCGGGTAAAACAACATAGTCTCGACGAGCGACGTCCATGTGCGTATCGTCGAATGTGTTTCAGTTTGTAATGCGAGGAGAATCAGGATAGCTGTCTGCCAGCCCTAGAGATTGGAGGTCGACGGTGTTACTGGTGCTCCTTCCCGACCTGCTTTATCGGCAAGAAGCGAAGAATCGACAGGTGGTCCACGTCCAGGAGTCTCTGCTAACTGGGCAAAGGTGACGTTAGTGGTTGCGGTGATTTACCAAGTTGCCTGGTGTAAGGAGCTGCGTACTGTAGCGTGGTTCATCCCTGCGTTCTAATTTCACCTTAATGAAATCAGCTCAGGTCTCACAGTTACGCAGACATTATTTGGCCTTACGAAACTGGCAGCTTGGTTCATTCGCATTTTCTCCCTATTCCTTTGGCCATGTAAATGAAAAAGAGTACTAAAGTAAATACAAAATGCTTTGTAGTAAAATGTATGTTTTTTCTCACACAGCCACAGCAAAAATGCTTTCAATGTCCATTACAGAAAAAAAAGAGTAAATTCTGCTTCCGTTACCATACACGTAACTTTGATCGGAACGCCACCACTGTACCCACGACTAACTTCTACGCATTTTCGCACAGTTATCCCACATAAGTTACGGATGTGAGATGAGGCAGCAAAATCTCCCGTCGCGGTCAAGAAAACGAAATGCGCGCTGTCATCAATGTGTTGAAAGCCGCTATGGTTCAGCAGCCTACCGGAAAAAAAATTTCGAAAAAATACCACTTGGCTTTTTAAACAATTTAATAGCGAAACAGCTAATCAGGCGAGGTCGAGACTAAGTGGAGAGTACATCGTTTTTCGATTTTTACTAGGAGCACATAGAAATAGAGATAGTTGTCGGTTTGGCTAATTCAAAGTGTTGGCAGGGAGTATTGAAGCGGAGCATAACAATTTCTTCCGAACGGTCTAAACATGAAATCATAGGAGTTTAGTTGAGATTCTTCCGACCTAAATATACAAATCAAGCATAACATACGTACGCTAATTCTTAGAGCATAAAGCTATACGAACGTACTAACCGGGCAGTCAACAGCAATTCGGTAACTGCAATACAACATAGTAACGACTACTGCTAGTAACATCAACAGAAGAACGGCTTACCCCGACGCCACTCCCAAGCAATTAAAAGTTACTACAAATGCGATGCGCGTGACTAAAGGAATTCTTAATCGCCACCGCTAAGATATTAGTCTTAATGCCTCCATGAGTTCATCCCTGTTGTTCATTTCCGGGGATAAACGTTTAATAGCAAGGGCTTCGAGCAGTTTCCTTTGCAATGGAGCTTCCTTCGTGCGGTGCAATATAGAAACTTTAAGATTGGGAGGCGCTTCCTGTCGGTGGTATTGTACACGATGTCTCGAAAACGCACTGCTTGGATAAGAAGATGGATTCCGCAGTGCTCGTGTATGCTCGTCCATCCGTTTATACAGCGGGCGCTTCGTTTCACCAACGTATTTCTGTCCGCATCCTTCACATGTGACCAGATATACTGTTCCACGTAGCTGACAGATTTTGTGTTCTACGCAGTACGTGCAGTTGTTCCGGCCACATTTCTCTTCGTAAATCCGTGATGATGTTAACAAACTTCAGATTCGCAGGTGGTTCAATTCTATGATATCTGAAAATTTTTCGTGAGAAAGCGACACTGTTTTGAGACAACCTAATAGGTGTAGTCTCTCGCAAATCTGCAAGTTGGCTTTGAAACGAAGAATGAGAGGAATAATTTTTTGTTTGTGAACTGCTGTTTCTAGCCGCATTCGCATTACGATTGTTGTCCAATGCTGAGTTGTGGGCAGAACTTTCGCCCTAGAGGGAATGGAACTTGCACCGTCCGCTCATTCGTACTGTATAGGTTGACCCGTAATTTCTGAGACCATTCTGCCCGTTTCGTTTTATTACATTTTATTGCGCTGATCATCTTATGCAGTTTACAACCATTCACCTCCAATATTAGCAGCGCGTTGTCAATGTAAGGTTGATTCTAATGCTTCCTTTTTAAAATTCCATTGAGTTCTGGTCGATGTCGATTGTGACATTATGGTGACTAGAGTAAGATTCCTCCTTCGGAAATGATCTGGAGTGGGTGGCCTATGCTCGAGATTAAGGCTACGCGATGGAGCTGAAAGAACTGTTGACCCGAAAGTCTTTGATTTCCAGCAAAATGATGTCAAACGACTTCAGAAAAAAGCAGACCTTGCCCTGCGTTACTTTCGAATTGAACGCATCCTACGCTGTTTGTTTTCATCTCTGATCTTGGTATTGTTGAATATTGGTTCCCAACGCAGAGCCCATCTCATATTCTGCGAACAACTCAGTGATAAAACTTGGAGAAGTTTCCGCTTCTGCTGTCAGAGCTCCCAAATAGTCTAAAGCGGGCTACTGTCGCTTGTGGATTTGTTAGAACTCTGCACCCAATACACATCACCGGTGCTATGCCGAACGGTTAAACGAATGAAATGGGACCTTAGCGCGAACACTGCGATGTCAGTTGGTGGGAGCTGCACAGAGCATGTGAACAAACACCATATTTTCCATTCTTCACAACTCTGTTGAAATGACTCAGACCGCTATCACATCGGGAGCGCTCTTTCAAATAATGGCTAATATGCTCTGATTCCTTCTCAATGACATCGGAAATAAGATCGAGACTGGCAGATGTTTGGAGTGCGGATCATCTTCAAATAAAAATGCCAACCCTGAGAAGAGTGAACCATCAGGTGCACCATGGATTTTAGAAGCGTTCATACCTTCTTTTGGCTGATCCTCTATGTGTGTAACATGGCTTTTGGAGGATCCTAATCGGTGTCCTAAAAAAAGATGCTCAGGAAAAGGCTGCGAAGAAATTGGAATCCTAGCCATGGAAAACAACGACAAATGAGGTGGCTAGCTTCTCTGAATGAAGTGGTTGTGTTTTGAGTTGCAAGGCATGCTTGGAAAGCTTCAATAATTCGTGAAAGAGTTTCACAGCAAAACATGTTAAGTGCCTCAGAAATTGTGAGCCAACCTAGTGGATGCTTGTGCCCATGACTCAGCAGTTTCGAGAAAGTCGCTCGCGAAGCATTGTAAACCCTGGACAGTCATAACATTTTTTAGTGCAAGAATTTTTTTGAAAGAGTGTTCATCTTCGTGCGTATCAACCGATAACATCATCAGCCTTCCCGGTTGCGATTTGATCAAGTCGAGTAGTTCGGTAAGTATTAACTTACCACGGTCTCTGCTAAAGTTTACTTTTCATTCAACCCGCTAAGGTATGCGAAATGGCCGGTACTGCAATAGAGGACAATGTATGCAATTTCCCGTCCGTTGCTAAAGAAGGTTTGTAATTTTTTATTCTAGGCTACTTCCAACTGCAGTGCTTAAATATACTATACTAAATAGAGAATACTGAGGCCTGTGGTAGCAATGCATTTGAAATCGCATAAAATCCTTTTGTTAAAAACGGGACTAAGCCCTGGTGGGGACGAGAGACTCCAGGGTGTATGGGATTTCCATTTTTCACAAAGTTCCTGCCCCGTCTTTGCTTAGTCCCAGTAGATGCTCGCTTTTTACGATACCGCCCTAATTAAATATGTAATTTTGCATTAACACCTTGACGACCGTGTGGTATGATGTCATACCACACTTTCACATGGACTAGTTTTTCCTTGAATTTATTTGGCGTTTTTCCTGTTCCACAACGGTCCATGTACATTATTGGATCCGAAAAACAATTTTTTCATTACTGATAATGAAAACGCTGAAGGATTAATGCCTATTGATGAGAGAATACGAAAAATGTTGAAGCAGTACGCGCACAGCGGCGTGTTAAGCAGGCTTTTTACTCGGCTGTAGAATGGAATAGAGGCGATTCATACGCTGCCCGTTTGTTGCAGGACCACTAGCGAGGCCAGCTCAATTCGTGACTGGCTTCCTGGACTGTTGTCATTTTATCTGTTTTCCAAGCATAAATTGCGAAACTCATTGCAGTGATTGTGAACGGCTACTTCATGCTGATCAAGAAATTCTTCGTAATCGGCACAAAAACTGCTGAGAAATCACTATTCTTCCATATTGAGGCCGCGAAATTCGTACGTTTTGCTCCACCTTCAAGAAATCTTCTTCTAGTGCTCAATGTAATTTTTATCCACGCATCATCTAGGCAAAGTCAGTAATTAAGCCAAGTTAACAAAAAGTAAGGTCTATAAGCCGGAACTGCTTGCCGAAACTGAACACCTAGAAACCATTTTTAAGTGTCACCTACTGACTTTACGGCAGAGCGCAGCTACTCGTGTGAGGCAATGAAAATAAAAATTCGATTGTGTGCCCCGGATTCCTTTTGAGATGGGGTCGTTCTAAAAATCAATGGCGATCGCTAGTCGTTTGAGGTCAAACTACGTGGTAGGGAACGAAGTTGCAGCAGTAATGATCAATCGTGTACGAGAAGAAGAAGCGTGTTTTATAGCAAAGGCAAGCTGACTGTAATCGCTCTCGCTTTCTGCGGGTGACAGGAAACCTCCTTCAGACGTACGCATGCAAACAGGGGCGCAGAATGGAAGGATGTAAGCTGCGTTCCATACTGATACACCCACCTAATCCCACGAAAACTCGAAGTTCATAGTCTCCGAAGGATTGTCCATATAGAATCTGATGGATAATGAAAACGGTTCTTTTGTGGAAAGAAATCCTGTCGAAAACCGAGCTAATCAGGCTGGAAAAGCATGGCAAGACCATGATCACTTTTTTGTTTGCTGTGTCTTTTGCCACCTGCCTTTCGTTATAGTTTTTCCTTCCTTATGCGCGATTAATCAGATTTTTTAAATTTCCGCGTACTCCTTTTGTATAGTATCGAGCACCGCTAGAATTTCGCTTCGCGTAGCGCTTATTATGGATACTGCGTTTTCTATCGCTGCTGCCTTTCTCAGGCAAAACTCTCTTGACTCGCATGGGTCTTCGGGATAGACTGATTCGTCCGCGAACGCGCGAAACGTATCTATTTGGGATGTCAAGCTTGTTGTAATGCGCTTGAGACTCGTTTTGTAAAAATAAAGTGACATCGTGGACCTTTCGCTGAGATTACTGGTGGTAATTTGGTGCTTTCTCAACGCAGAGAAACGGTTATGTGGCGGGCGAAAAGCCTGGCCACTTGCCTAGGTTGTTAGTTCGGCTGCTGCAAGAACTAACAAGCGGGCTGCCCGTGTAATTCGGGATTACCGATGCACCAAAATGTGTCGTACGTACGGTGGTTCAACGATGTACGACAATCTTTTATGTATCTCAGGCGCTAAAACGCTCAACAGTCAGCACAACAGTCAACTAGAAGACTGGCTAGTGGGGGCGGAGCCATGTCACAGCGAGCCCGACGACGCCCTCGTCGCGATGCGACGGAGGCATCGTCGCGATGCGACAAGAGCTACCTTTTCACAATAGGCCTATATGAGGCAGAAGAGATCAGAAGGATCGAAGACGGTTAACGAGACACATCGGACAAAAAACTGATCTTGCTCCAGCCTTCCTGGCTATATGTTTCCGACCTGATTAGCTCAGTTTCGGTAGGGTTTCAGTGACAAGCAAATTCTTTCCATTCATAGAGAATGATGATCTTAGATTTTAAACACATTTCAAACAATACGCATTGGAAGGTCAAATTGAAAAAGGATTCAAATCCCTAGCAAGGAGACGAAATTGGATTCTTTCTCACAATGCTGCGTTTTACTTGACCAAAAAGCTATGCAGAAGGTCCAGAGCTCTTCTTTGTTCCGCATCCTCCACGAACAAACGAAATTGTTAAGCTTACGGAACTTCGACTCAATTCTCGCGCATTGTGATCACCTAAAGTCCTTCCTCTTTTTGCTGACATTCAAAAATTGCCTTTCCAAATTCCGAAAGCTGATTCTTTTTGTGATAATCCCAAGATGAAAGGGTGATAACTGCTATCCATTTTAAAATGAAAACGTGATAACTGCGAGCCAGTCTCATGAAGCAGAAGTGAAATGCAATTGGAATGAAGAGCGAAGTACGGGCTGGCCTTGATGCTGCCAGTCTGTATTTCACTCTTCATTTCAGTTTCTATGCTGGAGACATAGAAAATCGACTTCTTCTTAATAAATTGAACACGAGCTCCATGAAC